>CM042221.1:21308247-21413247 GCA_023566465.1 Cottus gobio
CATGGAGAGTGATTCATGGTTTGGTGACACATTTCGTAATGCTTTCCTTTCAACGTACCCTTGCAGGAGAGATTCAGTTGACTAGCTTGTACCACTGATGGATTTTCTTTTTTGTTCTACTCCCTGTGGAAGACGAAAAAGGTCCAGGTCAACTCAGTATCTCTTTCTAGAAGGAATCCCAATGCCCTGCAGTGAGTGCGTAGTATGCAAAAGAGGGATTGTGAAGGTATAGTGGGAGATGGAGGAGAGGCAAGTGTTTAAGAGACTCTTTTAAGATGACAGAGAGATGAATCCTCTATTGTAATATTAGACAGAGAGAGAGAGAGGGGACTCAATCATCAAATCATCATACACTTCTGGCAGGCAGTCGATGGGGGAATGTGAGCCCCTGCTATCTCTTCTTTTCCATACCCACCCTCTGCTTTCCACACAGGAGTGGTGGATAATTAAAAGATAGACTGATAGTGCGGGAGAGCAAGAGGGCCATTGTGACCCCATCTCTGTTCTCCACGCTCTGACATAATTAAAATAGAGACTTTATAAAAAATCATTCACAGGATTCATCCAAATTTAGATTCTTTCCGCTCTTTTCACCCACACTCACTCCATCAATAAAAAAAACATTTTTAGCCATAATGACTGCTTAACAACACAGAAAAGAGGACCCGTTAAAGACACAGGGATGTTTTATGGAAGCAATCATGGGAATTGCCTCAGGCTGAGAATAGAGAGGTTTACTGTAATGTCGTGGTCTCAATATAACCAAAGCAAACTCCTCGGGGAGTAGTTACAGCAGTTATTTAGTGTACTGCTGTAATTATGGCTCCCATCATTTGTTTTACTTTATAGTAAATAATGTGGATGTGTGCATGTTGCCCTTATAGAAGGTGTTGGGTTGTAGCTGATCCCGGGCTGGCATGAAATTGTGTCAATAATGTTCTTTTCTTTTTCAGGTCAAAAAAACAAGTTTGTTTTTTTCAGGTGAGGATTTTCTGTAAGATGTCCGTCTCTTGTGTTTGTGCCTCTGAAATTCAAAGAGCTCTCGCATTGCCAAAGCAGTGAGGAATAGAGAAAGACGTTTAAAGAAGTGTACAGTACACTTTGACAATGCTTCAACTGGACTGATCACGGGAAGAATTCTGCAGTCTATCTATAATCCAAATTCATAATTGCAAATAATTTATTACTGGAGGCACTGGATTTTTTTTTCATAAGACAATAAATACAAGTCCACTTAAGGTTAACACTCTTGGACAAAGTCAACACGGATCAAATGGAGAAGTAAGGAGTATCCTCGACTGGCTGCCACATTACACTCAATATCAGAGGCATTCAGATGAAAACTGATCTCACCAGAAAACAGCAACATTGTCTGTTTGTTCAAATGACATACGGATAATGACTTGTCTCTGAGAAGTTTAGACTGACATAGTGTGATGTAGCTGTAATGCTGTAAAACCTCAGGGAGGATGATTGGTTATAAAAAGCACTAGACTGCAACATCGGAGGCTTGTTTTATCATGTTTTATCATCTTTCAACTGTCATGCTGGTTACTTTTACCATGATCATTATCTTTATCTCACCTGAACCAAATACAAGGTTGGTACATTCCATATGCTGACGTAGAGCATGTGGTATGGTCCAGAACAGATCTGCTAAATGAAGCTATAGCATGATATTATACTCGTCATTTATTTCTCATACATCTGCCAATCACTTCTCGCGCATGCTCGCTCGTCATTCACTTGCTGTCGTTGTTAGCCTATCATCTTGCTGCAGTCCCTTTTAAATTTGACAGTCTCTCTCAGTTTGTTCATGTTGCTGTTACGCACCTCTCCACCTCCCCATCTCCACCTAGTGTTCACAGAGTCATCAGCTTTGTCATCTTCGTCAGCTTCGTCAGCTTCATCAGATTCATCAGCTTCATCAGCTTTGTCAGCTTCGTCAGATTCATCAGCTTCGTCAGCCTTTTTTACATCAACACAGGTGATAAATCCTTGAAGTGCTCAGGAAAAAAAAAGGAACATTTTGAATCTACATTTCTCCATTTCATGTTAATAATGCTATTGATTGTTTTGAACAGCACAAACAACCTATTTAGTTGTTTAGCTGTGAGGATTTCCAGTATTTTGTCCTGTTCAAGCATTGATTTATGAGCAAATATGTGCAGCTACTCTGCCATGAGAACCGATTGAGTTCTCCATTGCCCCATTTACCAACCCTGGTCACCTTGCCCACCTCTCTTCAGCCTCAGAGATTGACAGATCAATTCTGTCTGAAACTCAGCTCTGCCCGTGTCTTCTTGAGCACCTTCATAGCTCCTCTTCCTCTTCCTGTCACCCTGCTACCACTCCCAGTTCAACCGTTGTAATCCCTCTCTGCCTCTCGGCAGCTCATTCGCTCACTCGTCTTATTTTTCACTCTCTTTCTCTCTCTGCCAAGGTACAGCCTCTGCTACCTCTAGTGTGTGTTTGTGTGTGTGTGTGTGTGTGAGAGAGAGAGAGAGAGAGAGAGAGAGAGAGAGAGAGAGAGAGAGAGAGAGAGAGATTTTCTAAATCCCAGGTAAGAGCAGAGCTTTTCTGCGGGAGAATTTCATTTCAACACCTCTCATTTTACACAGAGAGCAGGAGGATAGGAGTATCCCAGCTATGAATCCAATAACCATTGTGTGTGTGTGTGTGTGTGTGTGTGTGTGTGTGTGTGTGTGTGTGTGTGTGTGTGTGTGTGTGTGTGTGTGTGTGTGTTGTGTATGTGTGAGCTAGACTGACGGCTTGTTTATAGGATTGGAGGTTACTCTCATAAACTCAAACTGAAGGTCAAAGAGAAAAAGAAAGACAGAGTCAAGTATGGAGAGTAAAAGAGTGGGGGACATGTGTGTGGCTTTTGCATGAACATGAGGCAAAGTCAAGGTGGTACCATGACACACACGCACATACTCATTGTTTATATGTAAATACACTTGTATGACATACAGGCAAGTATGCTCTTACACATTTATATATACACACATATGCATACTGCAGCTGTGTGGGGAAAAGTGTATTGCGTTAGAGAGCTGAGGTCAGCTCTAAATCATTACAGGTCACGATGGCAGGCCCGGCTAGCAGATTAAATTAAAGTCTATCTGATAGACCCAGCCAAACATTAAAACACACACACACACACACACACACACACACACACACACACACACACACACACACACATACACATGGAATGCATGGAATAAACACAAAACTGGATACACTAGCACATTAATCACAGTGGCCCTGGATGTAATGTACTGTGATGTAGCTTTTTGTTTCTTTTCCAGAAAGAGTGGCTGTTTCCTGACCCCTGAACAGTAAACGGCCACACAACAGATCAAAGTCCCAGTGGAGCTGACTGTTGGGAAACCAGCCTATTAGGATGTTGAGGAGACTGATTAGATTAAAGCGGCCTGAGATGGGTCACTCTGGCTCCGGAAACTCACCAACAGAACGACACGGTCGTGGATGCTCGCCCATGTTTAATTCTCCAGGAAATACATGTCGTTTGTTGAGACCAAAAGGTGTTAGTGTGTTTGTGTGTGTGCAGTTGGACGGAAGAGAGGATAAGATGAAAAGAGCAGCAGCTGCTGTTTATCTGCATGACATCTCTGCTTTCAAGAACAAAACACACTATAAAGCTCCCTTGGTGTGCTATATGTTACTGCGAGCAGAGACGGCCTATATCCTGCTCACAGAGTGAAAGATGGAAGATCTGCCTGTCTCCCCCTCTCTATCTCTTTCTGCCCCAGCAGCATGCCTATCGCTCTCTGATAGGTGATGTATGTCTGACCTTCAGTGGTGAATTTGCCATTTGCTGCCAAGTGGATCTTTAACTGCATCCATGATTCACATGACCTCACTTCCTCTGACCCTGCTAGGCACTGTTCGACGTGGCGGGCAGCCAAGACCAGAGGGGCACAGAGCCAGACCAGATAAGGGCCTATCCAAATCAGCTTGGACCGCTCTCCTCTCCTCTCCTCTCCTCTCCTCTCCTCTCCTCTCCTCTCCTCTCCTCTCCTCTCCTCTCCTCTCCTCTCCTCTCTCCTCTGCTTCATGCTCACTCGTGTAGGGTGGTGGATCTTGTGCTCTTTCTAACACCGTATTTAATCTAAACTGTCACTGCTTTGAAGTACAATAACTGTGGATGAAAGGACTCTTGAGTGTGCTCCCGTGTGTTTGACTAAAATTGGCTCGGCACAGTGTGTTTCCCATTGTCCTCTGGGACAAACCAGACCCCATCAACAGGCCTTATCTATTATTTACAAAGCACCGCTGATATTTCAATAAATAAGCTAGCTGCGATTCCAAACAACTTTCTACTGTCACAAACAAGAGGAAACACATTCATATGCTTTCCGGCACTCAGACCCAGTGGTATCTTTTGATCCAGTCAATAGCATTTTGAATCAGGTATCACAATGCCGAACAAGTATGGGGTCGAAACTGCAGTTAATTGTACACATACTTACAAATGCAAACAAAAGAAGGAGAGAAATGCACATAATAGGCCATGCACACATGTAGAAGCACATGCTCCAGACTGATGTCATTCACTCTGGACAGAGGGTTGTGGATTTCGCTATTGGTGCTAGCTCTTAGGGCCATTACTTTCATCTGCAGCAGAATATATGCTGATTAGCTTCCAGGGAGCATGCCAAGGAAGGGGAGAGGGCTGCAGAGGTGAGAGAGGGCACAAGAGGGTGAAGGAGGGGGAGAGGATTTTGAGATATGTGAAATGAATAGCTAGAAGTGCATTTAAACTATATCTTTAATCTCAACCCCACCGGAATGTAGCAGAGGGAGTTTGAGCAAAATGCATGCAAATACAGACACAACCACACAGAAACTAAAAGAGAAATATATGCACGCTTTGGTAAACACACACTTTCTCCGCATAGGTATGAGGGAGAGTTGCGGTCCCATTAATAGTGTAAGCGCAGCAGCACACATTAATGATCCCTATCTTTTTCGGTGCAACTGCCTCTGACACCATTTCACTTTAACTGCAGGGCCACCAGGGTTCAGGTCAGGACAGAGCATAACTCATACACTGTCCATATATCAAAGACATATCAGAACCCTTTACCAGAGAGTGACTAATTGACCGCCACCCAGGAGATCAAGTCCAAATCCGAAGCCAGGTTGTCAGCTCTGACAGGCTCAGGTCTGGCCCTCCTCCCACATTCCCCCCTCCCCTCCTCTCTGTTGTGTGCTGAGTCCTGTTCAGAGCAGAGGCCACACCACTCCCATTCTTCCGTCTAAATGGACCAGATTGGACCGGCCTCTTATTTCCTATGCCGTCTCACTATGCAGTAAGCCTGCACCTATACTGCTCAACCATGAAACCATAACTAAATATTAATTATCCTTTCTCTTACTCTGTCATTCTGATAGCCCTTCCACACTCTCTCACTTGCTCTCCTTATTTCCCCTCAATCCCCGTTCTCGCTCTCTTTCATACTCTCTTTCGTGCTCACCACCTTACACAAACACAACTCTAATAAATTGTGGCAGTGGTAATTACATAGAACCCACCGGTAAATTTCACTTCCATTTACATTTAGATTACAGAATATTTCATTCCTATCAATCTGCACTGCAAGACCAATGTGTGCATGGCTTCGCCCATATGCAGGCATTTTTATATTCTCACTGGTGGATGTGCGGACACACACCAGATGAACACACATACGCTCGCACTCAGATATACACGTACACAAACTGTGCACACACACACACACACACATGCAGGTGAGAAGACATACACACACGGGCTGAGCAATAAATCTCAATGTTCACGAGCACATATGGACAAATGCACATATTAGTGTGATAAATCTTAATTTCACTGCACACATATGTGCAAACATATGTGCTCACACAGCCACTCACAGCTGATGGTATCTTAGAGTCAAATATAGCTCTCTTTTTATTTTGTTCACAAATTGAATGCTGTTTTAAAAAAGAGCCAGATTTACCTTGAACCGGCAATATTTATTTGATAAAAGAAAACACTCTCACACAAGCTCTCCGTGGAGCTTTGTGGTTTAAAGGATTAACAGATCTCTTTTGTAAGAACATTTATCTGCCTCCATATGTCATAGAAATTATTTGCAATGTTGAATTTTTGGAGGAAACTTACTGCTGTCCCACACATGCCGTACACACACGCACACACACACACAATTATGTCCACACAAACTTGCCTACTTCTGGATCATAACACATTCAGATGCAATCTCATCCACTGCGCATAAAAGACAGCAATATGTGCCAAAACCCTAACTGTAATATTTCAACGGTTTATAAGAAGGGGGGGGGAAGAGCCAGAGGCGGCAACTGGGGAAAACAGATACCACCAAGATTTTGCCTTCTTTCTTTTCCTGCCTGTCTCTCGCCCTGACTCTCCCACCCACCCACCCCCATCCTCTCAATATTACTGCATCATTTCCAACAGTTATAAGTGCACCAGGAGCAGAAAGATAGCAAGGGAGATGAGAGGACTTTCAGGGAATAAGAGTGTTTAAAATATACACAACAGCGTTTTCTCTTGTGAATGATCAGTGCAAATACTCTCTCCCCCCCTCCCCCAGTATAACTTGAAGGTACATAATAACACACCTGTACCATCCTGTGTGCATTCCCTGACATTATTAATTATTATAATTAATTATGTATGCTCTTAATGCATGTCAAGAAATACATTACCAAGCAAGCTTAAGTGTATGAGACATTAACTAAAGTGTTTGCTAGGAGATAGCATGGAGGTAATCCCCTGCATAAAATTGGTTTCATTTTTCGCGTGTGTGAGAAATGTATTCTCAGGTGGTAAAGTGGCTGAGAAAAAGCATGAAGACAATGTTTCCATCACTGACATACGTGCAATTGGCGTTCATTTACTGTGTGTGGGTGTCCGGAAGCAGACAGGTGTAGTGCAGCTTTCTCCACCCAGATGATTTTACTGTCATTAGAGGGTTCAGCTCATATGATCGGCTGTGGTTCAGGCCGGTGGCTGCAGGAGGACGTGGGTGATGTTCGAGTTTAGAGCAGTGGCAAACCAACAAAATAACAATGCTGGCCATTGGGACCGATGAGCATCAGTAAACAGCCTCACACTTTTACACACATGACATGTAACCCTCAGGGTTACAATGAACTGCGGAAGATCCTATACGGCTTAGCAGATAGCAACTCACTGGAGAGAGTGAGCAGAGGGAAACTGCTGGACTTATGTAAAAGCATGCAAACCCACAGACTCATGCAAAACCACATGGCCAGCACTACAGGGCAGTAGCCAGAATTTTAGAAATATTAAAATCAGAAATCCTAATACCTCCTCCCCAATAGGACATTTTGACACCAAACGTTTTTATATGTTTCAGTGAACCTTTCAGTTATATTGTCTGTAAATGTTATGAATGGCCAACTGGACTTGAAATATGACAATGCATTTTCCAGATAAATTCAATGTTTTTAATTAATTTAATGACTAAGAAGTAGGAGAACATTAAATCCTTGTAAAAATGCCAGACAAATTAAAAACAACCAAATTTGCAGATGCGTAGATTTCAATGAAAAGCCATTTGTCAAAGGCAGATATAATCTAGGACAGGGAGTTTGATCTTTTTATGTATTTATTGGCCTAAAATAAGCCACAATTGCAAAGAATGTTGGCTAAAAAATATTGCCTGAAATATTTCCAACTTTGCAGAATGTAAACTCACCCCAGGTTCCTAAAACCTACAAGATTAAAGAAAAGAACATCAGCTACGATTCTTTACAGAGACAAGAAAAATAAAAAATATCACATAGGTGTACAACCATTATTTCTTTTAGACATTCCCTTTTAAATCCTTACCAGCCACAAGGAGAGACAATACTGACTAAGATGTTAAATGTGCAAGAAGCCTTAATATCTAAAAGATTATATAAAGATCGGCCAAAAAAAAGGTAATTTCATCTTGGACTTTGCTTTGGCTGAATTATTTTATAAAAGTTGAGCTATAAACTTTATAATGTTGGACTATATTTTATATATCCATATATAATCTAGATAGATAGATAGACAGATGGGAAGATAGACAGGCAGGCAGGCAGGCAGGCAGGCAGGCAGGCAGGCAGGCAGACAGACAGACAGACAGACAGACAGACAGACAGACAGACAGACAGACAGACAGACAGACAGACAGACAGACAGACAGACAGACAGACAGACAGACAGACAGACAGACAGACAGACAGACAGACAGACAGACAGACAGACAGACAGACAGACAGACAGACAGACAGGGGGGGTCTAAGTCCATTAAGAGGCCTATAGCTGAGGAGTACGGTATAGACAGGTCCATGCTTCATTCTTTATGTGTTTACTGTAACTGGGAGCTGCAGATTCCCAGAGGAACAAACCTCTCATATATGAGGGCATGCATGTAAAAAGAAATCTCATAACTCTCTCCGTCATAACAGATCAAAACCAAAATGCAACGTTATTTTGACTAACATTGCTCCGAGGCTAGTTCATGAAGCGATGCAGGCAGCTACAAAGCTCCGTGGTTTGAGAGGGCTGAGAAATGGCAGCACCTGGCCTCAAGGACTGGACAGAAAATGATGTAGAATGAGAGAATGAGTAGGTTGCGGAGGAGCAACAGTTTGATGAGGAGTAGGAGGTGGCCGAGAATAATGTGTTTGCAGAAGCTACAAAAGTACAAGGGTCAACCATATTTGTATTAGAAGTTAAAAACAGTGAAAGAAACCAAAAAGTTTTCCACAAGGTGTCCTCTGGGTGTTTATTGAATAACCGATGCGATAAGCGAAAGGTTTGTCCAGGTTTCTTTTTTCTGTGCATCAAAACAACAGCAGCACCTTGTTTTTATTTTTTTTATTTTCTAACTTTGATTTAGTCACTGCATGAAGGCAGATATTTATAGAGCTTTAAGCAGAATTGATAGCTGCACTAAATCTAAGGACTTGGAAGGATACGTAGCTTATCAGAGTCCGACATTTCTGTTGAAACATAACTCCGCTACAGTGACAGGTGTCCTAGCTTAAATAAAGCTCAAACTTGACAACAGCATGAAAGTTGTGCTAACCTGAAGGATATATATGTTTCTGCGCGCATGCATCACATTTAAAAAGGGCAGTCCAAGGCTGTGACTCGTCCCTCTGTGTCCTTCCACCGCATGTTTACCTCCCAAACCCAGAGCTGTCTGTAGCGTTCAGTGTTGACGTTGAGCACAAAAGGCACCCTAATCCCGGGCTGAATATGCATGACGCGCCGCGGTGCTGAGGCTGCTCGCAGCTTAATAGTTTCAGCACCGCGTTGGTGAACAGCGCCATACACCGCTCAGACACACTGAGGCTCAGCTGCAGCGGGCTCCGAGCTACTCTTTGACGGCACCCGGCGCAGTTTGACAGGCCGAGCGGGAGAAAGACCCTTTTATCTGTAATCAAATTGGCTCCGAGGTTGCAACTGAGTGAGGTTTCCTTTCCCCTGACGATACCGAGATCTTGTAAATGCATGACGCTTTTACTTTGATGCCCTTAAAAAAAGGAGAACAAAAAAAAGGAGGCAGGGGTGAGGGTGGACCGTGATAAAATGTGTGAGAGATTGGCACATTGTCAGTGGCTCACTTACAGATATTCTTAAATCACAATGACACACACCGTGTAAATAAAGTGTATCACCTACTCATCAGAAAGACGAGAAAGAGAAGACGTGACTGAAAGAAAAGAGAAATTGAAGAGATGGGGAGGAGGGGGGTTGGGGGGGACTTCAATTCGGAGTTACTCAAGCACAGCGCGGGGAGAAGTAATTCCCCCGTCCCCTGTCCCCTGTCCCAGACCCACGCATGGGCACGGGCTGCATATGGCTATACGACAGACAGGAGTCTGCTCCATGCCACTGAGGAGAGAGGGATAGAGAGAGAGGGAGAGAGAGAGAGAGAGAGAGAGAGAGAGAGAGAGAGAGAGAGAGAGAGTTTATTCCTTGAGAGGGAATCTGAACCAGTTCAGCCTGCCTGCGCTTGAGCCCGTTAATAACAGCGCTGCTCTGGATGAATGCAGCGTCTCTCACACTTCGCACCAGCGGAATTTCATTCACAGGACGGGTGACGATAACCAATAGTGAGCAGAGGGAATTAGAACGGGTCAGATGTTTTCCCTTTATTTCTTCTTTGACGTGCATGAAGAGCAGGCGCACCTGCGAGAGTGCCTGTTCCCCCTTTCTTTACTGAGAACTCCATTTGGGCTGCTGCTGCTTGGCTGAGGCTGCACACACTTTACAGACTGGGAAGAAGACCGCGAGTGAGAGAGAGAGAGAGAGAGAGAGAGAGAGAGAGAGAGAGGAGGGGGAGACAGAGATTGGATGGATTCATCTCCTCCTTTGGCAATCCACAGGCGCTCATTCATGTTTTTAAGCCCGACCGACGACAGCATGCCAAGCGCAGACTCAAGCGGCGGAGCTCGGTCAGTGTAACATGTTTCTCACTCTTTCTGTCTGTCTCTTTTTGTCCATTTCTGTTAGTAGTTTTCACATACATCGCATAATCAGGTCTTCACCTTCTCATCTTGTCTCCCTTTTTGAATGCAGCCTCAGACTTTCCAACACAGGACCGGAGTGAGACGTCCTCCGTCAAACCGGCCCGGTTGCGATCTCACCTGCACAGCATTCACGCGGGACTTTGGCGACCTTCGGGACACTGCTGACACCCAGGACCCGAGGCGGGGAAGTGAGGCACGCGCCATTAATGGGCTCAAAGCCCCGGGAGGCCCCCGGGATGGCGTGCAGCGCGTGTTACTACCTGGTTATCAGTTCCACACACCTGAGTAATGGACACTTTCGGCGCGTCAAGGGGGTCTTCAGAGGACCACTGTGTCCAACCGCAACCAGTGATTCACCGGTAGGAGAACAAGCTTAATTCCCTGTGTGTGTGTGTGTGTGTGTGTGTGTGTGTGTGTGTGTGTGTGTGTGTGTGTGTGTGTGTGTGTGTGTGTGTGTGTGTGTGTGTGTGTGTGTGTGTGTGTGTGTGTCAGTGTGTCCTCACAAGTACAGTAAAGTGTGTCTGTAAGTGTATGAACAGTGTGTGCAGGATATAAGAAAACATAGTCCAAGAGACCCGGTGACACATCTGAGGAGGATATTTTTGCAAGTTTCTTTCTTTTTTCTTTTTTTGAGCCATAAAAAAAGATTTTTGTTTGTCGAGTACAGTTAGATGTGAATATTTTAAACAGAAGATAAATTGGGTATCCAACCATGAAGCCATTGTCCCTCCATGCCTCCCTCTCTCTTGCGGCTATGGGAATTAAACGAATCAAATTACATTAGTGCTTTCAGGAGGAGATGAGTTGCCCAGCTGAAAATAGCACTAATTACCTGGGGAGTATTTGTTAGGTGTGTGTCTGAGTGTGTGTCTAAGTGTGTGTGTATATGTGTGTGTGTGTGTGTAAACAGCCAACAACTTTCTGACCTTTCCCTGATGCCCGTAGTTCCTTTGAGCCACCAAACAGGCATTGCAAAGGGTCTCAGTTTCTGTGCACCTACTGGCTGTGTATTTTTTGTACTTTCAGAGACCAAGAAAGAGTGTGTGACAGAGAGAGAGAGAGAGAGAGAGAGAGAGAGAGAGAGAGAGAGAGAGAGAGAGAGAGAGAGAGAGAGAGAGAGAGAGAGAGAGAGAAAGAGTGTGTGAGAGAGAGAAGCAAAGAACATATATATTTTGGACTGTGGGAATATGTGTGTGTGTGTGTGTGTGTGTGTGTGTGTGTGTGTGTGTGTGTGTGTGTGTGTGTGTGTGTGTGTGTGTGTGTGTTCTAGATTTAGGAGCTGCTTGGAGGGTCTCTGGTAATCACACATTATTCATGAGCTCTTAATGTGAGACGAGACAAACTGGCGGAGCTGATGACAAGTTTGATGAGAAAGGAGGAAAGGAGCAGCTGGTATGTGTGTATGAGCGCGTGTGTGTAAGTGTGTGTGCGCGTGTTCATACTCAAGTCATTACCAGTCTGTCATGTTCGGCCCGCGCTCACTGTGTGATGGGAATGAGCGAACAGTGTTGAGTCAGACTGGCAGAGATGCTGCAAAAAGTCACATTAACAAATAAACATACAAACTTTTGCACAAACACACAAACATGCATAGATGGGCTAAACATCTCGTAAAAGAGAGCATTACTGCACACACTCTATACAGTATGCATTAATCTTAATTTCTAGAAATTGGGCTTCCCTTTTAAATTTGATCATTTAAACTATCTGTCTTGGAGCCCATTCATCTGCTTGTCAAATGCTCATTTTTATTGCACCCACAACAAGTTAAGTTTTGTCTCGAAAACAAGACCGATTCCTCATGAATAAATTCTAATTTCTATGCTCTTGAAGCGTACTGACTATATCCGGCACATCTACATATTTGGACTGATGAATGCATTTGCCTATTTTTCAGGCATTTGCAAATGTTGGTTCCTTTTAGCATGTTATGAACATTTATTTGAAGAGAATTGTTTGAGATGTGCTATTACAATGTACCACGTCTTTTCAATTTCCATCAAACTTTGTAAGATGTGGACTTGAAACAATTACTCAATTAGTCAATATTTGGATTGACAGAAATTAAATTGGTAACTATTTTGATAACTGATTGAGTACTTTTTGAATAATTGATGAACTCAATATATTTGAACTAAAATGAACATTTTGAAGACTAGTCTGAAATCTGTGATATTGTGATGCACCTTTCACAATTTACTGTTATTTTAAAGTGATCAATAGTTACTAATCAAACGCTTGGTGATTTGTTTAATTGCTCTTTAATTAGATATGTACTGATGTTTACAATATTTACAATCAGGAAACTGCTAACTTGACTCAAATTACAAAGTTGGTTTAACATACAGTGAGCAATGTGGCATAATTTGTTAAATGATAAAAAAAAATAGCATGTTCATATTAATACACATGAGTAGCAGTGACAAAGAAGATTTCCTCTCAACAGAAATATCCTGATTCAAGCGTTCACTGTCAATACATTGAAGCCATACTGAGGGTCTGACAGGCTCAAGTACTGCAGACCTCCATGTGGACAAAGGCAAGTAAAAATAGAAATGTTGAGTTTAGCTGAGGGATTTCAGTAATAGCTGTCATTCGTGGTAGCAAGGACATCATTTACCTCCATGTCCGAACTAATGTAGATAAGTGAGTGGAAAGTTTTCAGTGCTGAAAAAAATGCTGCGTGAGGAGGAAAGGAAGGTCGAAAAAAAAGAGATGTGCTTTCAGATTCATCCATATTAGTTTAGACATGGCCAATTTATGGGCCTGTCAGCATGATAAACAGTCAGCGCTTGTGGTCAAGTATAGTTCAGAAGTGACCTCTTGTGTTAGCCAGAAAAACCAGTCCGTCAGCAGAGAGCGGGTGAGTCCAACACACCTCTCCAAGACATGCTGAGCAACATCGTTTGCACCTGTCCGTTCAGTTGTAGAGGAGGCAAGCCAGCACAACAGCTCGCTGCGCTTTGATTTAGCTCAGATCAGTGGAGCACAAAGGATATCTCAACTGGGATTTGTCAGGGGTAACTTTTTGTGTCTTCACTTTGATAAGGCATTGCAGCATTAACAAAATACCGGGCGCCCATGAAGGGAGGAGAAAGAAAAGCCGTCTAGACACACGCCCCACTTTTTTCCTCCCCTTTGTAACAAATCCTCTCGTGTTTGTCAAGAGTTCTGTGCTTTCTTGTTTGGTTAGCCTCCCTGTGGTGTGTCTAGATTAGGATTTTGATCATTACTCGTTTATCATCCCTAATTAGCAATTGTGATAGGTCTCTCGGACGTGTCTAAAGTGTAATCATCATTGGTGAGTCATTCTTCAAACTCTCATGAATACTTCAAAGGTGTTTTAATTCGTATTGTCAGCATGGAGGGAAGACAAGAGGAGAGATGTATAAAAGTGTGTACAAAGAGGACAGGTGCTGCCCTTAGAGGACAGGTGCTGCCCGTATGTATCCCTTCACTCAAACAGATCCAAACTGATACTTACCCTCCATGTCTTTTGCTGTCTCTTGTCCAAATATCCGTCAATCCCTTTCCCACTTTCTCCCCATTCCCCATTTCACTGTAGAATATAGCCTTGTGTGTGTGTGTGTGTGTGTGTGTGTGCATACTTCCACTGAAGACCACTTTGATGTATATTTTACTGCCGTTACAGAAAACTGATGAATTGTTGGCTGTACCGCATAGTGTCGAAGTGAGTGTGAATGGGCCTGCGTGTGTGTGTGTGTGTGTGTGTGTGTGTGTGTGTGAGTGTGAGTGTGAATGGGCCTGCGCGTGTGTGTGTGTGTGTGTGTATGACTCTGCGTTTGCACCCTCGTGTTTTCATTGATTCCGCAGGGAGCTGAACAGTGTTTATGTAAATGAGGTGGCATTTAAACATATGCCCCGAACAATTATCTTGAAACAACTATTTAGCTGCACAAAAACACCGCCATGTTCGGAGTGAGTCAAGTACTTAGCTTCAGATATTAAGCCATCATGAGGGGACAGAGGTGAGATGAGCCAACTGGCTTGCCATTTGCCGTGCCAGTTTGCTCATGGGTGTGGGCATCTTTGTGCGCTGTTAATGATGATCATAATAATAAGTGATACAGACTCAGTCCCCGGGGACGATCAAGCTGGTAATAGCATCTTGACATTTATGAAGTTCGGCAAATGTCAGAAAGAAAGAGATTTCGTTAAATGTGAGTTAAAAGTGATTTTGTTTTTCTTTTAAAGGTGGTTGTGATGCAAACGTAAAGCAATTTTACAGTTCCTGACAGCTATTCCAGGCATGGCCCCTAATGCTGCTGCAGTCTCTCATTCATACAGTGTAATGTTAACGTACACGCACACATGCACACACACACACACACACACAAATACACACACCAATGCACCAATCAGGCCCAAGTGGAGCAGTTTGAGAGCGAGCAGGTGAGTGCTGCTGAATACTAAAGTCCTGCACGACTGGACCATTCCTGCTGACCACTGCAAAGTGCTCCCACTGATCACTGCTAATGTCCTCCATCACAGTTTACACTCAACACTCTGGAGAGAGAGAGTGTGTGTGTTGGGGAGAAAGGTGGATAATTGGGACAGATGGGTGAGATAGGATGACGAGGAAGAGGAGGGTAGCAGGGTAGAGTCAGACATTTGGCATCGATTGTAACACTCTCTTAAGCCTTTATTGACATTTCATTTAGCTAATGAATTCATTAGTGCTTCATAGCATAATAACCTCTACTTGATAACCAGGATGGTTCCCCAGAGGATGTCTCCCACACACATACGCAGCTCTGTTTCTTTTTCTTTTACCCAGCAAGTTTCATCCCTGTCTGTTTGTGCTGGATTTTAAATGAACTGTATTTTGAGGGGACCCAACCTGCCAGACCCTCAACACCAGTGCATCACGCCCTCAGAGTGATGTGTGAGACGTACAGTACAAGCACATTCATCTCTCCTATAGGTGTCTTTGTGCTTCTGCTCGAGTGCTTGCCGGCTGTATAGTGCCTGTTCACCTCTGAGATGGAGATGATCTTTATTCAATTTACTGACGACTGGGTCACTCTTTATTTGTGTGTCTTTGACCTGCTCTTTCGAAACGCACTCATGCACACAAACACACAAACACACACACACACACACAAACCAGACTTACATGAATTGAACGTCTTATCCAAAAGCTGTTTTATCAATCATATAAAGGATGATGTTTCACCCAGGTGACTTGTGTTTGTACACATTTACAGGACTCCCATTGAACTGAAAGTTCGGTCAGACTAAAGATGCTGGTTTATGAACTGGAAGTATTTTTGTATTTATGTTTGGGTCTAATGCCTGAGAGGTAAAAACCGGCTGTATGGATGTCTGATGTGCCGAGCTGACCTGCGTGAGCTCTGTGTGGG
Source organism: Cottus gobio (assembly GCA_023566465.1). Taxonomy (NCBI): domain Eukaryota; kingdom Metazoa; phylum Chordata; class Actinopteri; order Perciformes; family Cottidae; genus Cottus; species Cottus gobio. The sequence continues at coordinate 21,324,201 of CM042221.1, forward strand.
TGTGAGCACGTTTGAAGGGTATCGTGTGGGCTGAGAGTTTTGGGTAATAGTTTGTCTGCTTCTGTTGCTATTCATCATGAGGTTTGCAAACGTCTGTAAAGTGCACTTTCTAGCATGCTATTAGATGTACAGTATGTTATGAGTGACACACAAGTTATCACACACGCACATACACACACACACACGGACAACACAGATGGCCAAGCTCTCATTTTGTATATTACCTTGGGACAGCTGTTAGTCTGTGTGGTCATTAGTGATCGCAGCATCAGATAATTACCTGGAGACACACCAGCACAGCTCATAAATACACACACACACACACACACACATACACAAACACACACACACACACTTACATGCAATTAGTGAGTGTTTGATAATTATAGGATGTTTGATGAACCATCTGGATCACCAGCACAGGTAGAAGCTGACAGACATGCAAAAAATGAGACGACAGGTGAGAGATGAAGAGATGAAGGTGTTTTTGTTTCATAGTCATTAGGATGTCATGCCTCATTTAAGGTTTGGTCTTATTATTCTTGCTAGCTATATGCCCTTTTTCTTCTTTGAAAAAAAACTCTCATTCCTGCTTCTCTGTGACTTCTCTATTCCATTTCTCTCGACGATACGTTTGCTCCAATCCCTTCTCCCTGAAACTCTTTTTTTTATCTCCCTCTTCTATTGCTTTTCATCTCATCACTGCAGCCCATTCATTTTTTAGCAGGTCAACGGTTCAACCGTTTAGGGCCTTAAAATCTTAGTGTGTGTGTGTGTGTGTGTGAGTGTGTGTGTGTGTGTGTGTGTGTGTGTGTGTGTGTACAATATGGGAGTTTGTGTGTGTGTAGGTGATGCCAGTAATATTGGAGTGGCAATATTGCTGAAAACACCTTGAAGGAATGAAAGAAAAGAGAGGGTGTGCCTCATATTTTCATATTGCTGGTCAGGATTTCTGTTCTTCAATAACCCCCATTTTACTCCGCTTTCTATTCTGCTGCTCTATATGGATTAATGCTTTCTTGTACTGTAGGAGCATATGTGGGAAACAATTATAGCTTCATTAGCTCAGTGTGTGTATTTGCCTGCATGCACATGTGGGTGTGCTCGTTACACATATTTGCACCTGTGTGCTTGAATGCCTGCATGTGTCTCCACCACTGACACACCGGGCCCAGGTTAAGAGCAGCTCAGAGAAATTAATTATCTCTCCTCTGGAGGAGAGATGACTCACTGAAAAAGAGGCTGCAAACCAGCTTCTCATGGTTGAGCAGAAGCCCAGGAATTACTCCCAGCCTAGCAGAGAGCAAGGGACCTCCTTTTCGCAAAAAAAAAAATAAAACTTGGATTTCATCCTCAGCTTGATGCTCAGATCATATTATTTCTCACTTTTCATGTGCATAAGGCCAATTAATAAAAATAACTGCGACTGAAAGTAGTGGAGCAGGCACGTTGCATTTATAGATCAAAGTGGCAGGGGAATTTTAATGCATATGAACAAGTTTCACTTCCCTGAAATCGTTGACATAAGATCAAGGCTTCCATGTTTCGCCTCGCCTTGCACAGAATAGGCTGGTGCATAGCGTGCTTCTGAGTACGCAATACACTAACAGAGAGCTTCAATTCATAGCCTGAATTAGACTTAAAACCTATTATATAGCGTAATAGGTAATTTGAATGTTGAAAATATAATTTGGATGTCTGCTGTCTGGACAATGGTTGTATTGTCAGTGGTGCTCGAAATCAGGCTCAGCCTCGGCCTCTTACCCTTGACCTTTTCACCATTACCCTCTGACCTCTGACAAATAGCCCTGAGGAAAATAAGGGATTAAAAGGTCAATGCTCGAGTCAAGGAGTCCAATATAAAGAGTTTTATTGAGCTATTACCTTATTATATCTCTGCGTGTCTGGGAATATACGACTTGTATGTGTGCACATAAAGTGCAGCATCATAGAGTAGAATGCCCTTGTACATACACACATGCAGGAAGGTTGACACACACAAAAACAAGAGCACAAGCAGTGCAGAAAGGCCTCATGTTTATTTGTCAAAGCAGATAGGCGGCACTAGGACATTCTAGTAGCGCGGGGTCGGTCATGCATTCGTAACAATGCATCACATTGTATCAGACTTACCTCCACCAGCAGCGCGAGCCATGATGCAGACACTAATAATTCATGCCGTTTGCTTCAACCGGCCTTCACATCAGCCATGATGCAGAGACCAACCCACCACAATTATCATGAGCAGCAGCATTCCTGTGCTTAGCAGATTGGAGATGCCAGGCGCTCAGCTTAGCGCTGTGCAGAAATGTCCTGGCTGCGCGCTACAAGGATGGCAGGATCACACTGGTCTGCAAGCAGCCTCCAGCTACCAGCCACCAGGCCTTGGCTACCTCCGTTACATGGGCAGAGTGCCTGTTTCCTCTGTCTGTTTGTGTATGTATATTTGGCGCAATTGTGCTTGCACATTTCTGCACGGGTCTGCTTTTGGGGCCTTCTTACCCTTGCTGTGAGGTATATTCTTACCCTGTGGTACGGGATTAGTCACAATACTGAATGGGAAGACATGGAAACAGCAGCAGGGGAGGAGAGTAAGAGGAGAGGAGAGGAGAGGAAACCCCACAAAGATGAGAAGAAACGTGTGGGTGGATTGTGTGAGTGCATGTGTGCCTGCACGCCATGGGTATTCATCAATTTCCCTAAGATTCTCTACTTTCCCTCTGCCATAAAACCCAGAGGCAAGAAGTAAACACAAACTCTACAAGATCTCCTTCTCTCTGCCTCTGTTAGTTTCTCTCTCCGTCATTCCTCCTGTTTCACTCTCATCTCTCCAAATGTAAAGTGAGCTATGTGTTTGATTTATTGATATGCGAGACGTGTCTGTTGTGTTGTCGGAAACAAGTCTAATATGAGGTCCGGAGGATGTGAAACATATTGTCTTTCATCTCTGAATGTGCAGGTGTTGCAGCTGCTTAGTGCTTGTTGTGAACAGCATAAGCCCCGTTCTAAATTCTGTGTCGCAGCGTGAGTTAACTTATCTCTTCCAGGTTTGTGTTTTTAAGAAATGGATTGAGAAAAAAAAAAAAATGCCACGCACTTCACAGAGCAAACCAAAATCAATAAACGTTGCGTGTTTGCCTGCATGTGGGTGTGTGTTTTTGTTTATGTGCGAGCGTGTGAAAAATAGCAGCATGTGATTTATGTAAATGAGTGTCATCGGCTGAGGAGGAGGCAGAATTCCCAGGCCTGATGAGTGGCTTAATGATTCATCAGCCTGGCTGAGGCAGGCATCAATAATGGATGACAGAGTGGGTCATGCAGGATTGCTCGCCCCTTGATTAAAGTGCTCCGCAGCTAAATGCCTCACTTCCTCCCTCTTCCCCCTCTACCTTCTGCAAGGATGCATACAGAAATGTCCTGTACTCGCACACCCCACCGCACACACACATTTGCACACACACACCTCTTCCCTGATCTCTTCCTGTGCAGCCTTATGTCATCTCACCTCTCACATGCTTAATGAGCTCTCATCCCTCCTTCATCTCCTCACTCTGCTCCTTTGGTCTTAATCCAATCACGGCGAGCGTAAGAGGAACAGAAAGGGGTAGAGAGAGGCAACGGGAGAGCAGGAGAGGGGGGAAAGAAGACGATGCAAAGCGTGGGAGGAAAAAAAAGAGGAAGCCACAATTTAATGCTTTATAATTTGTCTGTACGGAAATGGAACCTTTCTCTCTGAAGATAAGACAGCAACATAAATGTTCTTGCTCTCCCCTCCAAACACAGAGCGGAGGGAGTCGCTTTCTTTCTGTCTCTCTCTTTAAGCTGTATGGGGGTGTTGGTGTGACAGGACAAATCTCTGTCTATTAGGAGACATAAACCTCTAAACCCCGAGCTACACAGCCATACATACTAATGCAACCATACAGAGGGCTGGATAGAAGTTGGGAACGATAGCGAGGACACACTGAAAAAGGAGGAGATCTGGAGAGCAGAGAGATGGAAGGAGGGAGAGCATGTTGTTGAAAGCAGAGAGAGTCCTGGTGGGATTTCAATCCCAGGCCAGCATAGGGTCTTAACTGCTACACAATATTTGAGTACAGCAAAACCAGCTTTAACAAAGTCGGACTGACGTGCACCACAGAGTGTTGTTCAGTGTGTGTGTGTGTGTGTGTGTGTGTGTGTGTGTGAGTGTGTGTGTGTGTGTCTCCCTTGTATGAGTGTGATGAGGTTGTACCCAACAGTTAATTCGAGTCTTCTCGTCTGTAGCGTCATTAATTTGCCATCCATGCACTCGTACTCTAATGTGCCAGAGAAAAGATCGCTCACTCTTATTGACCACACTCGTGTTTTCCCCTGATAACACCAATGAACCACACACAAAGAACATGCACACACACACACATAAATGCTCACCCAATCATAAATGCCTGAAAGACAGCAATCATTCCTCCATTCAGCGACAGCGGAAACCAATCGCTCTCGCTCAGCCATCCTCGCTCCCCTCATCTGTGAGTTTGGCGAGATTTAGCCGAGCGTTAAGAGTGCAGCGTGTAATCTGCGATCGCATTAATCCTGTTCTTTAAATCTGTCACTTCCCAAACTGATTACCTTCATCTTCTTAACTTGTCTTTCACTCTAATCTGTATTATCACACGCTGACAGATTACAGTACCAGTTTGATCACTTCAACAGATACAGACGCAATCCTCTTTGAGGCATTCAATCAGCTGTCTTGTCTGAGTGCTGTACATTGCGCGTGTGTGTGTGTGTGTGCGGGTACCAATTTTTCTACACTGTATATATCCATTTATCCATGCTGGGTATTCAATTGTGTCTGGAATTTAAATGTCAGGAGTGTAGGGTCCATATAATTCCATTTTTCTGCCAGCTGGGAGAGGAACGCATTTAATAGCTGAGATGACATTTAGCAGGAGCGGAGAGAAGCCTGATAGGAAAACAACATTGTTACTTGGACTCTATGACTATGTTGCTTTATAATCTTTTAATGGTCTTTATTGGTTTATCTGCCTTTCTTTGTGTGTTATCAGTTATCTCGAGCTTTGTTTTGGGAGCTATGTTGTGTTTTTCCTGGTCTCATGTTATTCAATTTTGTTTAGTCCATTTCCTGTTTTATTTTTTGTTGGTGCTCTCCTCATGTGTCATGTTTAGCTTTACTTCCTGTCTCTGTGTGTTTGCCACCTCTTTAATTATCCACACCTGTCCTCAATTAGGGTACTCACCCGCCCCTTGATTTTGCCATTGGTCCTCCCTGTATACTTCCTGGTTTCCTCTGTTTTCTCTGCCAGCTTGTCTTTGTTCAACGCTTTAATCTCTGTTCAACCCACAACTGATACACATACACCTGACAAGGCGTTTAATGTAAGAGGAAAGCACATATGATAGAGGAACTATGTGCAAAGAAATTATTTATGACCACGGTAGAGAGATATTTTACATAAATGGAGTGAGAAGAGATGAGCGTGTGAAAGAAGAACAGAAGATCAGCTTTCACCAATCTTGCCATCCAAGGCTCTTCTTATGTAATTTTTCCACAGTGCCCAGAGTTCACCTCTCTACCCTTTAAACCCACCGTCCTTTGTCTCCCTGTAATTGTTTTATGATGTTCTCCTTAATGTGCACTGAGAGAAAAAGAAAGGAAGTCTTCGCCTTTTAGAGAAACAAATGTAAGTCCCTGAAGAGGACCGTGAGTGAGTGGTATGATCATAAAAGTGCATTTAAATTCACTGAGGAGACCACGGTTTGTAGAGCGGCAGGGTACTTTAGGAATTTGCATGCATGCTTTCATGCATTTTTGCTTCTGCCTTGATCCCACCCAACACAACATGTATCCTCAAAACGGCTGGAAATAAACTATAGGTCACGTTTGTTCAAGTGGAGGAAATGTTTTAAGATGTCCTCTGTTTTTTTTTCTTTTGTGCCCGAAAGCTATATGCTCTGCCCCGGTGAATCAGTTTAACTTGTCCTGCATGAGCCAGAGGCTGAACTCTCATTGTATTCAGGATAAAATTAACACAGTGGGATTGAGAGAGGAGGGGGAGGCTGTTGAGAGGTGGGTAGACTTTAAATGTGGCACCGAATAGGATTGATCAATGATACAGCGCATGAATAACTCTGCGATAATAAGGGAGCCATGTTGCATCAGGAGGAGACAGAGAGAGAGAGAGAGAGAGAGAGAGAGAGCGAAGGCACCGAGGGGCCGATCTTTGGCCTTGCATTGTGATGGACAGATAATTAATTTGGATAGCTTTCTGGTGATCGTTTGATCTGGCCTTGTGACTAATCCCTAGATTTATGACTCAAACAGGAGAGCGGTGCGACCGGTTCGTGCCACAAGCTTCCTGCTGTGGACGAAAAGCAGGAGGATGCAGTTATGACTTTGTGTGTTTTTTTGTATTTTGAACAACTCGCATTATTTTTCACCCTCTTTTATGTGTGAACGTGATATGTCACCTGTTATACATTATTAGTGTAACCTGGAGCTTTCTTTTTTTTAAAGCAAACATTTTGGTCTTAAAATCTATCAGCAGCATTGATGCCAACAGTTGTGTTTGGAGCACATACATTTTTAACAGTACAAGTGTAACAGTACTGTAAACACCGTGTGAAAGCAGCACTTACTCTGCAGCCCGAGCATTTTACATATTTATAGTTTTTTGGGGGGGATGTGCTTTGGCGTATTAGATTGTCTACAAGGTTAAAGTGCTGACTTTCACCTTGTGAGGCTGAATGAGTGTACGTTCATATTTAGTAAACAATGTAAAACGTGCAGATTTCCATTTTTTTAATAATACATTTTAGGACAGTGCCGCATGACAATGGGCCTCATGCAGGAACCACACTTATGAAAAGATTAGTTTTTAAGCGATCTTTTCGTATTTTAGATTTTTTTCTTCGACACACCTGTCGTAGGAGTCATGTGCTAATATTCTTCTGTTATGCAAAATTAGTTTTTCACTAATGGATTGTGGTTTGCATTACTTTGGAGTAATTTGCACTTATACATTACACTTCATTATTGACATTTCCCTGTTTGATCTAATTCAAAATGGTCTATTGTATAATCATAAAACATCTCAAGCAGCAAAATTACTTAAATTATGCACTAATTGAAGATTAATTGGTCTCTGAATATAATAAGGTCATTGAGAAATGTAACCAGGTGCATCATAACTTCTTTTGAATGCCTTAGCGAGTCAGGCCCTTGGAAGAGAGCGTCCTAATATTTGCAGAGACAGATGGCTGTTCCTTCTCATGAGGGTTTATGAGTCGTTGTCCAGGGGAATATCTTCCGTTGAAATGACTGCAGCATCACATCTAATGGCACGTATTCTTTCAGACATTTTCATAATGAACTATTTGGTCTTTATTCCATTGAAAATATGACCCTCAAGTGTCACACCATTAACAGCGCTCGTTATTTTTCTCCCATTCCGAGATTTAAGCAGGTTCCTTAATTCCAGTGCCGACGCTGTTATAAAGTGTTGGTTTTCTTTTTATGGATCTCTGAAAGCATTGACCAGAATCTCAAACCTTGTAAAGTTATCTTTTTATACTTTGGTGGGATGTTCATAGTGAACACTTCCGGACATATATATATATATATATATATATATACACATATATGGTATTATTGGGACTTTAATGATGCTAATCTACATTTCTTATGAAGGAACGCTCATTTACGCACAGGGAGCAATCATCATGTTTACTGCGGTTGTTTACAGTGATATGAAGTTCGGAGCCTTTGCTGAATTTGACTTCATACCGTGAGCTCGTACTAGTGAGCCACTAGTACGAGCTCACGGTATGAAGAAAAAGTAAGAGAAAGACACAATAAAAATGCATGAGGCCCAACAATCCTAAATATACAGACAAGGCAAAGAGATGTCTCAAGTGTCTGCTGATGTCTGTGAAACTCAGAATTCAAGCAGTCACTGACGGCAAAGGATTTGCAACCAAACGTTAAATATGCTGACTTTAGTATATAAGTGTATGTTTATTACAAATGTGCAGCTACCTTCGAAACCCAAAAATGGGGTTATGTTTAAAAAAGAGATGCAATTCCCATACTAAATCTCAAGAGCATCTTTATCATTCTAATTATAAAGAATTAGAAGATAGATAGACAGATAGACAGATAGACAGATAGATAGATAGATAGACAGAAAGAAAGAAAGAAAGAAAGAAAGAAAGAAAGAAAGAAAGAAAGAAAGAAAGAAAGAAAGAAAGAAAGAAAGAAAGAAAGAAAGAAAGAAAGAAAGAAAGAGCATCCGTTAGCATCCTCTTGGGTTTAAGAATCAGATCCCGGGAGAAGCACTCCTCATTTCAACGAAACAACAAAGGGCACAGGGCAAATTTGCAAATATAATCCCTTCATCATTTATTCATTCAGTTTGTTTGTCTTGCATGCTGCTCAACTTAAAAGGTCAGAGGGAGACAAAACATTCGGTTATATTTTGAGCAAGACACAATGGAAAAACAACCGCTGGTGATTCATAGAGTTTCAAGGCCGTTGCTTAAGATAGCACACAGTTTATGAGTCACGACATACCTGAATCTGGATCATTGGAATACACTTTAGTCTATGTATGTGGTGGTATCTTCTAAAATTATTTTTTCCTGTCTACTGTCTCCTTCACAGAGTTGGTTGCTGGCCGTGGGTGAGATGATGTTGCTCACTGGTAGTAACACATCTGTCCTTTTGGCTGAAAGAAACTTCGGACCATATCAATGGTCAACACACATCTGTGGTTTTGGCTGTGGTTGCTCTATGTGCTTGTTCTAGCCATACTTCTGACTGGTTAATGATCTGGAGCAAACAGAAATACACCAACACTATCAGATGTTTTCACAAAATACTGGCTAGCACGTGCACGCAGATGCACACACACACGTCAGGTTAATGAATGGGTGGGTGGCCGTAGAGGCATATTAAAGGCAGTCAAGGGAAACGCATTAGGGCTGTAAATACCAGCTCATTAACACTCAGCGATCCTATTTGTCAGTCTGTGTTACTAAATGTGTGTGTGTGTGCACAGATGTGTCTGTCGCTGAGATCTACAGGTCATTACAGTAACAAGCAACTTACCCCTCAGGTCAGCTGTCATTAGCTACAGAAGAATGGCCAGAAATCAACACGGCACCGCCAGACTCACACACTGCCAGGCTGCCTCCACTTCTGCATGTGTGGGTGCATGTGTGTCTGACGGAGATAATCACAGGAACACTTTATAGTTAGGGCAGAGATGAAAACAGAGAGGCATTTAGACTGCAAGAGGGGGGACAGAGCTGGCGCGAACAGATTTGCTGAATTCTTTTTTTACCCACTAATGGAATTGTTTCTATTCATTACAGTGGCCAAGTTAGGATGATAATTATAGCCAAAGATAATTAAATACTTAATTGGGCTTGATAAACAGTTATGAATTGTTTATTTAATTGTCCTCACAAGGCACAGTAGCAATTAGAATGTCTCTGAATTCATAAATGTCACAGTTAGTCCTTGTGTCACTCTCCTCCTCTCTATACTTTCAAGATGTTTCAACATTTTTTATGTGTTTTAGAGATCTGGTTTTGTACTCTCCAAATGTTCCTTTTTGAAAGGCAACCCTATTGAGGATCCACTTACACAATATTAAACAGTAGATGAAAATGCAATAAATACAGGTGATACAGAAGATGATGCTAATACAGACCGGTGCAGTCAGCTGATTACCACTCATTAGATGTTGTCCATAATAAATATATACTGTTATACTTAACAATATAGCATCATGAGTAGATTAACACAATTGGAAAGAAGAAAGGAAAAAAAATAGTTTCCTCAAAGTAAGCCATATTCATGAAGTTTTTATACCCTGCAGTCGAAGTACTCTTCAGTTAATATATTTGAACAGAGAGAATCTGTAACCAGTAGTTATGTTGCCACTGGGCTCTCTTTTCTCTCTCTGGATGTATTAGGCATGCAGAGGCATAATATACTTTGGATATGTTTTGAATTTCATACTGAACCAAGATTGCAATTAAAATGTGTTGCCATGCTGTTAATAATTATCATATTGAGCACTTTCGTCTCAGGATGTCCAAGACAACAAATTTAAATCTGGCAAATTATATTAAAGTACTCACCACCGGCTTATGCACAGTCACAGCAGTGGCAGGCCGTGCATTTTCTCACCGGGCCTTCTGTGCCGTCTGATATCGTATACATAAATCTGCGCATGACGGGACGCTCCGTCATTAACGGACAATGCATGTAGTCCACATCAACAAGAACCAGTCACATTTGCCCCTGCCTCTCCAACCACATCCACAGCTCTAGCCGGCCGGCACGTACTAGCTGAGCGGCATGCGCAGAGCTAGCTGAGCAGCGCGCGCAAAGCTAGCTGAGCGCAGATGTAAAAACACAAACATCAGTTCACTCACCAGATGTTGTTCACTTAATAAAGAAAAAGTCCATCCTCCTCGCTTTGTTAACAAACAGTTCAATGACGCGGTTGTACAGTTTATCGGTGCGCTTCAGCTCCAGTACCACGTCCTTGTCTATGACCATGGACCAGTGAGGACTGCCGAGCTTCCCAGTTGCGTTTCTGGAATAAGTTTCCATGCATTTTAGGGCTAAAAAATGTCCGCGTTGTAAGTAAATCCACCACAAGTCTGTTTCTCCTCCTCCTTCAGCCAACACTAAAATGTCATAACTTCTCTTGTGTTTCAGCCTGAACAGTTCTTACTCCTACTGAGTTCTGCCAGCAGCTAGGTAGCTTTCTGTTGACAAAAAGTCACGCTGGCTCATTGACCAATCACAGCGCATGTTAATGGTCACGCTGGCCCCCTGACCAATCACACGTTCAGCAAGCTCGCAAGTCCAGCATGTCAAACTAAAGATCTGATTGGTTGAAGTCTATGACAATCAACTATAACATCCGCTTCCATAGAGACATAGGAGCTGAAATCTGATTGGATTAAAGGTCTCCTTAACAACAAGCTTCACTAGAAGCAGCGCTGCAGGAAGCAGAGCAACAGGAAGACGGGAGCTGTGTAATGAGAAAATAATTATAATACATGTAGTGTATTTGTGAAAAACAATAAAATAATAAAATAGCTATAACTTTGTGATTCTGTTTCGGCCAGCAGAGAAGGCTTAGCTGACCCTGACGGCACCACCACTGAGTCACAGTCACTTATACACATAGTGATTAAAGCCCAAAGAAAGAGAGACATAATGGGAAAGAAAAGGAAAGAGTGTAATCATACTTTATGTGCAATTAGGGGTTATCTCATCATGTATTTCTAGGTTTGAATAAGGTTGTTTTTATTCTTTTTTTAATTATTTTCCAGACAAACATACTGTTTTAACAGGATATACATCACATTAAAGAGGCAAAACCATTTAAAAGACTGTACTGACTATACTGTAACTGAATCTCGGTAAGCCTTCCCTCACACAGTGCATGCAGGATAGGAGTCCAGCCATCCATGGAATTGCTGTTCAATATTTAATTACAACTACTGAGAAAGTGACCATTAAGACGAGTGGAGGAATTTAGCTCAAGTACCTTAGATACTATTTCAATTATTTATTTAATGTAATTGATTAAATCATACCATATTCTGCACAGATTTAACTGCACTGAACATATTCAAGTCACAGTACATAAAGTCTCCATCACTTCGAGCATAAAAGTAAACAAATGTTAACATGTGTTCTGTCAACACAAAATGTTTGACCTAAGTGGATGTAAAATATGTATTGATTTTTTTTTTTAAAGAACAGCACATGGTTTATGGCTGAAGAGAAAAAGCAAACTGATGAAACTGATTAAAAAAAACTGCTGATGGCCAATAGTGGTTAAGCTAATTATAATTTCAGACTTGGCCTCAAACATCCAGCCTCTCTGTCCTTGAGGTACCACCTGCAGTCAGCTTACTGTCAAGATGTTAGAGTTAAGTTATGACAGTCATAAGCATATTATCTAAGGGGTTTCTGATTTTCTTCAGCAGTCTTGAAGGTCAAGATCAATAGACAGGATTTTGAAAAGCTTTTAATTATGCTTATTTGAAATCTCCATAAGCCTTTCTATAGTAGGCTTACAACTAATGAGGGTGTCATTTTTAATGTTATATGCCATTAAAGAAACAAGAAGGCAGTTTGACCAGGTTCGATGGCAGTGAGGTGATCGTCGCCAAAGCTTCGACCTGCAGAACTCCCAGATGTTCTTTTCAAATTCTTTTTTTCAGTACATTGTATATCATTAGTTTCTAGTCCACACATTTCCAAACGCTGACATACCACATGTGCAAAACACTTTAAGCGTGACCTGTTCATTTCCACAGAAACTCGGGACATTGAATTACATGCGTGTGTGTGCCTGAAACTCCAGTTATGGTTCATAACCACTCTTATTTGTGGCATAATTCCTAGCTATGAAGAGGAATAACACGACACTTCTCTGACAAATTGAGGATAAGGGAAAAAGAAGAAAAAAAAGCTCATTCACATTCACACCCTCGCACAAACACTCACACACATAATCCTGCAAACAATCACTGTCCGTTTAGGTCTGCAGATATCAGTTGTGCTTTCTCTGCAAACAGATTTATACAAGTGAGGTAAATTGAGGTCTATGTTGATTTAGCCCTGGTATATCAGGTTGACAGACTATGTGCGACTGTGCATGCATAAGTGTGTTAGTGTTTGTGTGGTTGTAATTCTGTAAGTGTGTCTATGCATTTTGTGTTGGTGCATAACGGTATAGAAATCATTAGGTGTATTTATTCAAGGCAAATGAAAGCGCTCACGTCTGAGTTTATTCAGCAGGAAAATGCAAGTCAGGATGTCTTCGACATAAACTAATGGCTCCTGAGTTTAAACACACACACACACACACACACACACAGACACACACATTCTGCTTTCTTAAAATATACACCTACATACACCTCTCTTTCTGTATAAATTTCTCCCTTTTCAAAATAATTACCCTGACATAATGCAGAGAGGTGAGAAGAAATGGTTTGGAGTATACAAAGGTGAATGCGCACAGAATTATACACATGGACACATAAAATAAGTGTATGACAACATGCACTTACACAGCTCCAATATGTAATCTTGCATAATCCCAAAGGTTGACAAATAAACAGCTTTCAATATCTCACTCTCTTCACCCTGGCACCACTCAAAGAAAGGCCGCTCTGGTTGATTGGATCATTTCCTGGTCATGACTTAAGCCTGCAAGGCAGATCAATAACACGGCGCACACACACACACACACACACACACACAGGATCAATGTATATTAGTTACCCTTCTGCTGATTTCAGTATAGGAGAGTCATGTCCGCCTGGTCCTTTCTTCAGCCTCCTCTCCTCTTCCATCTGGATAGAGCCAGAGGAAGTGTGTAAATTAAAAAAGTGTGTGTGTGTGTGTGTGTGTGTGTGTGTGTGTGTGTGTGTGTGTAGTTATAATGTAATTATAATTGTAATTTATAGGTGTGAAACGTAATGCCATGAGTGTTACTCTGTTGTAATAATAATGCAGGTGTTCGTGCATGTGCCTGTTTGTCAGGGCAGGCAGGGGTCATTTCTCCTCTTGTCTGCATTCCTATCCTCCCTCTCTTTTCCTCTCACCTTTGTTCCTGTGCGCAGGCATATTACTGAAGCAAATTGGGGCCAATAGACTCTGTCACTGCATGACCTAGGGCTCACCAAACAGAAAAGAAACAAGCTAGACAGAGAGAAAAAGGCAAATAGAGGGGATACAAGGGGAGATAAAGGAAAAGAGAAAAGACTGAGTTAGTGGGGAAAAAAGGCTGCAAAATCAGGAGAGCTAGCAAAGTGAGGGAGAAAGAGCCAAGAGATGGACGGAGGGAAGGAAAGAAGCAGAGAGTGAGAGAAAGAAGTGACAACCTCAAATTAAATTCCCATCATGTCAGTGTAGAACAGAATTCAATAGTGTTTATTGGCAGCCCCCAGCCTCAGGGAAATTACATTCTGAAGCAGAGCATGGCATGAATGCACACACACCCTTGAAAATGTGCACACGCGCACACACACACTCACGCATATACGCACATAAGCACACACATCTATTGTACACAACACTGTGCATGTCCTCGGACCCCCAAAAAAAGCCCTCTGGCTGACGTGAGCATGCAGACAAGCGATTTATCCCCCGAAGTCCATGTGCCGTTTGTCCAGCATGTGTATCTATGTACATGTACTAATTACGCCCCTCTACGTGTGTGTATTTATCTGATAGTTCTTCACATGCACGCTTTTGCCAGTGTACAAAAAAACTATATTGTGCATTTAAGAAGCTCAGTTTTTCCGTCTGTCGGCCACAATTGCCACTTTCCCTGCATTCAGACTCAGACTATTTGCCATTAAAGTGCATACACAGGTTTCTATTACAGTGGTTGTATTAAATGTGTCCCCGGGCTCAAGTTGCCATGAACACAAGGCTTCAGTGCCTTTGTCCAACCTCCAGCAGCAGCAGCAAAGCAGCATTCTTTAATGGGAAGCCGTTTAACAGTTTTATACAGAGCACATGTAGAGGGCTATTACTGCTGATGTCTCTGGGATGCAGATTTGCTCTAAATGGCTAACAATCTGCTATTCTTACAACCCCCCTCCCTCCTTCTCCTCTTGCTTTCTATCTCTGCCCCTCTAACCCTTCATGTCTCGGTCTGTTTATGCGTCTATCTCGACTCTCTTTCATTTATCTCCCCCTACCCCTCCAACACACTCACTCGTTCTCTCCGTCTCCCTCTTTCTCCAGGAGCATGCAGAGAGGGCTCTGGGCTGTTCAGTGGATGATCTGAAGGCTCTTTTCTACTGTGAGCTGTGTCACAAGCAGTACCTCAGACACCAGGAGTTTGACAACCACATCAACTCCTACGACCATGCGCACAAACAGGTACATGCGGGACGGCACTACGGTTACACACACACACACACACACATGCTACGTGGCAGCACACATGCAGACATGTTTTATGATGGCTTGTCATGGGATTTGGGTGTGTTAGCTTTATGCATTTTGACGGAAAGCTACTTTACGTGTCCATGTCGATCTGCTTATTGGGTACCAGTTTCCCAGCAGGTAACAGTAGGAGTGCGACAACCGCATCATCTTTTTTAAGCACACACACAGAGGCGGAACTTGAGGCAGATACTCATACTTATTATGTGGACACACTCGTAGCAACTGAAAACTATTAATTATCATGGTGCACAGTTTTTATTTGTTCCCACATTTATGATAAATAGATAACATTTATCAAAACGTGCTTGGCCTCCAGTGCATGCAGCTTTACTGAGAACTGCTCTTCCAAATAACTTAACACTCAACACTGAGCTGCCTTCGTTTCCTTGGTGCACCTTCCATGAGACAGTTGCAGAACACTAGAGTTTGCGCCTCATTCATGTGCAAAAGTTCACATAAACATTGATGGAGAGGGAGGTGTAACCTGCATACCGTTAATATACGTAGCGCTTATGGGGGGTCCTCTCTCAATACACTACAGTGTGCACATAATACACTATCAATACATATATCTCATATCTCAAAACACACTCGACGCTGCCCTTTCTTGGGTCCTCAGCAAGGTATTGATTGGATGAACAGTTGTTAAAAGAGCACCGGCATACATACATACATGCATACATAAATACATGCAGACATGAATACATTCAAATAGACACTTTAATTTTAGTGAGATGGAAGATTAATTTGTTCTTGTTCAAAATGTAGAGCACCTGGTTTGTATGTATCTGGTACACAAGGGTGCAGCTGCCAAATGCTCTTAAAGCTTCAAATTCTTCTTTCAAAAGAGAAATAAATATTCTGTACCAAAATAAAACCCATTAGCATAGCTCAAGTATGATTCTATTATTCCGGTTTGGACAAGATGAGGCCAATGAACCATTAGCAAAAGGCCCGGCAGCAGGTTTTCTCCTGCGTTCTGCTTTCACATCCATTTCCATACACAACCTCCACTCTGGACTAACACGCTGAAGGTTCTGCTGATAGCACATTCTCTTACAGCTATCTGTTGTCATGCCAAAGCATACACTCGCATACAAAAACATACAGACGTGCACTTCCCCGTGTACACATTTCCACACACGTCCTCGAACACAGGCAATCTCTCAACCAAGCCAAGCCACTTCCCACTTCTAAACGCCCACACGGTGCAACATGAAATAAACATTAAATAAGACTGTTCCTTCACTGTCATTGTTCTTTGAAAATGAATCGAAGCAACTGCAGGCCAATGTTAATGCTTTGTTTTAGCTAGCGGCAGGCACATGAAACGAGCTGCATGAGGCACTGAGCTGACAGTAGCCACTGGCACTAGGAACACACACACACACACACACACAGGCATGCATGCACACTTTGCCTACTGAGCAGACAACAAATGAAATTCTAGCTGAAGACAGCTTCCCTGCAGGAGTATTGGCTTTGGAGAATGGCAGCTGATTGCGTTTGCTCTGTCTCTTTTCCTTGTCATCGATTCAGGGATAAACAAGTCTGAATGCAGTGCAATATCAGCATTTACTGCTGATTATAGAAATTGCTCATTACAAGAGACTTATGCTCCCTTTTAAATAAAAGAACAATCACCCCATTAGCATGGCCCCTCACATGCTACCTAAGAATACACCAATCCTCATTCTAAGTCCCTTGTGGATCTGAAATGAATCAACTCTGCCTCATCCATAGTTGCCTCAGCATGAGCACTCCTTAACACATCTAAAGGAATATTGATCGAGGCTTTGACAGACGGATTGAGCTTTATAGCACATAGCTAGGCTGGCATGTTGGAGAGTAATGCGGCTTCAAGCTGTTGGGGACCTGAGATCATCTTTGAAGACAAAAGTATCCACTTTAAAGTGTGAAACGGAAATATCTCTGCACTGTGTGCTCGGTGAAAATGGTTCTGTGTGCAATGATTTGTTTGGCTCTAAATATAGCTACAGGTTTCCCTGCAGTGGGATCGGTTTTTAAGAGAGAACAATAACCTGGCAGAGTGCAAATGCAAGAGGAAGGAGGAAGAATGCATCTTCATACATTCCATCTATTATAGACTGATCTCTCTCTCTCAGTCATTGCCGTGGACAGCTACTGTGATCTTTTCTTCCTCCTCTTTCCTGGCTCTGTCCGCAGTCGTTCATTATGTATGCCTCTCTGCTTGAACATGATTAATATTTCCCATAGAATGAGTGAGGCATCAAAGCCTCTCAAAGCTCCTTACCACACACTAACAAACCCACATGTGATCTCTCACACATCTACAAGCACCTATAGCGTATGTTTGATGGACACACACCCACAAGTGTTGCTCCAGTGGCCCATACTAAAGACGTGTCTTCAGCGAGCTGACAGTGGGATGTTAAGCATTGAGCGATAATGTAAAAAGACACCCGATTGTGTAAGACTCAGCAGAGATTAACCTGACGACTGTCAGCTCCAGCATAAGATCTGGGTGTGAAAGAGAGTGAGTGTATAAATAAATCTGATGTCTGAGGGGCTAATCTGATGTGTGCGTGTTTGTGCAATACATACTGGATGGATGGATAATAGCGTAACATGATCTAAAAGTGGTGTAATCCTGTTGCGATTTATACTACGGAGTAAATTCACAACTATATAAAATAAATATACAAATCTTGAATTTATAAGCCGTGGGTGGATTGCACATTGAGGTATGGCTCAAATATGCTGGGAAGCGAAAGAGAGTAAGGCGGAAGATAAGAGGGATAGTGGTGCGCGATACTGCAGCTATTCCCAAACTCTTCAGTCCCTCCTTAGCCTTCAGACATACAAATAGAAACACACCAATATGCACACACACACACACACACACACATACACACACACCTGCCAAGCATGGATAAAGGAGGGATTAAAGTGTGTCAAAAAAGGAAAATGGAGAGAGAAGCATGATTCATTGTTTCCCTGAGAGGACTGGCACACCTATGGCTATAGACTCATAGTTTCACACATGTACAAATACACACATGTGAAGTCACACAAAACACACACAAAGTCAAGCTAATTGTTATTTGTATGTTGCGGATAAAGACCCACCAGTTTGCTAAAACTCGAATCCCTCACTACCCACGAACATGGTGTGCGAGTTATGTTATATTGCATTCGTGCATGAACACACACACACACACACACACACACATAATGGTCTGGCATTTTTCCAGCTGAAATCTCTTTACGACGTCTCAGCTGGTTATTTTGCCAATGTGTAATTTAAGCATCAGCAAATGCACCCTTTGCTACACTCCAGCTAAAGAGCAGATCTGTCATTGGATCAGATTGTCTCTCAAACAGAGCTGTCGCGACTGACGGAGGGCTGAACATTTTCAAAATTTCAGTGGCAAAGACATCGTCATTAAATCGCTCCTGCCACTCATCTCGACTGCGTCTGTAATCTGCTATTCAGCAGTTGGGTTGTGTTTGCTTTCAAGCTGTGTTGGAAAAAAAGACGCTTTCTTCCAGGCTGAATGGAGTTAATTGGACATGAGCTTAGAAGGAGAACATCTGCAAACGCTGCTGACTGATGTTTAGGTTTGAAAGACAGCTGCCTGCAGAGAGCTTCCTAAAACTAAATCCTGACTCTCTCTTCTCTTTGTTCCACTCTTGTGCTTCTCGCT
This sequence comes from Cottus gobio, assembly GCA_023566465.1. Lineage (NCBI taxonomy): Eukaryota > Metazoa > Chordata > Actinopteri > Perciformes > Cottidae > Cottus > Cottus gobio. The sequence goes on from CM042221.1 coordinate 21,342,897, forward strand.
ACCCTTTGCCCTCCACATACTTTTTCTGTCCCTCTCTCCCTACCTCTTCATTTCCACTTCCTGCAGAGGCTGAAGGAACTAAAGCACAGGGAGTTTGCTCGCAACGTGTCCTCAAAATCGTGGAAGGACCAGCGCAAACAGGAGAAGGCTCTCCGCCGCCTGCACCAGCTCGCTCAGCTGCAACAGGAACCCCAGCGGTGAGTGGATGGAGTATATTGGTGGTGTATTGGTGTGTGTCTGTGGCAGTGTGTTAGTGTAAAGAGACCAGGGGCAGGAGTCCAGAGGGGTTAGGGTTTGTCACATCCAGTCAATGTTTCTTTCCTCTGATGGATGTATCCACAGATGTTAGAGCACCCAGTGGTCCTAGATAGGCCACAGGTGGAATAAATATAACATGAAGACACTCTGAGAGTAGATGACTCGTAGGAGAAGGAGATGTCAGTTTTAAAGATTTAGAAAGAAGTTGTTGTAAAATGAGTGAAACAAGTTGAAAACTTGATGCAACTTGATGAAAGCTTGCCTCTGTGTTTGCATACCTACAGCAATCAAAACAAAAGGATAAAAAAAGAAATATATCATACATATTATAATCATCTTGATTGTGCCTGTTCCTTGTGCAATTAAATGTGTTTCCTATAATCAGGCAGTATGTGAACAGCATTACTGTGAATACCAATGTTAAGCCTTTCGGTGGTTCTTTGTTCGTTTCTGTTCTTTCTCAATAGAATATTTCTATCTTTCATATTCTTTATTATATTAATAAAGTATTATTAGTATGAACAAATTATTATTACATGTGAATCCAGATCTGGTTTGAATCAGGATCTAGTGTGAATCAGGATCTAGTGTGAATCAGGATCAGGATAGTGTAAACCAGGATCTAGTGTGAATCAGGATCTAGTGTGAATCAGATTCTAGTGTGAATCAGGTTCTAGTGTGAATCAGAATCTAGTTTGAATCCGGATCTAGTGTGAATCAGGATCTAGTTTGAATCAGGATCTAGTGTGAATCAGGATCTAGTGTGAATCAGGATCTAGTGTGTATCAGGATCTAGTGTGAATCAGGTTCTAGTGTGAATCAGGATCTAGTTTGAATCCGGATCTAGTGTGAATCAGGATCTAATGTGAATCAGGATCTAGTGTGATGTAAAGTTAAATCAATTCAAATCCAAATACCTATGTCACTCTCTGTTTCAGAGTCCCAGGAAGGACTTCTGGACTAAGAAGTGCAGTCAGGGCTGTGAGACAGCAGCAAGAAAAACCCAAGGACCAAAGCGACCGCGTCCCTGAGAACAAAGCTGAACCTTTCAACCACACAACTACACAACCCAGAACAGCACGTCTTAGCCACCAGCCAGAGGATCCATGTCACTCTCCTTCCCAGATGCCGCTGGCCACTGCTCTAGCTGAGTCCCCACTAATCACACATCTGGCATCCAATACGGACCCTCCTGCAGTGTACCCTCAGTCCTGCCTGGGCTTGCATCCCCAGCTGCCTCTCTCTGGGCGGGGGAGAGTGGGCGGCAGACTCGGCGTGTCCTTCTGCTTCTCACGCAGGGGGCCCCGGCTCGAGCCTTCTGCCTCCGTCTTCTCAGACCTGGAAGAGGAGGAGAGAGAGAAGAGGGAACAAATGAAAGAACGGATAAAGGGGATGATGGAAGACATTGACAGGGAAATTGGGGCAGCAGAGGAGGGGAAACATGAGTCCAGATCTAACAGTGCTAGTCTCAACGACACAGGGCCAATCCCCCGGGAGGCTGCAAGAGAAGAGGGGGAGATTGGAACAAGAGATGCAGGGAAAGCACACTCTACTATTTCCACAGCAGCACCTGATAATCAGAAGCCCGATGCACTATGCTTGCTATCACAGACGCAGGTGGCCCTATGGGGCACAGCACTAGCAGGCTCACACAAGGACGCTGAACACACAGATAGCGAGACAGGCCGAAAGCGAGAAACAGAAGTGGGGATGGAGGAGAGTCAGTATATGTGTGTGCTGGGGAAAGATGGTTGTACCCGTCTGAGATGGCCTGTCAATTTGCTTATGTTCACCAAGTCTCAGCCACACATCTCCTACAGCTGCAACCCACTCTGCTTGAAACAACAACAGCCAGAACAACTCACAGAGGATCTGCGGGAGTCACAACAGAATCCGTTATCTGCTCTCTCAGATGAATCAGATCTACGTGTGCCAGCTATTCTTACACCAGACGCTCCTTCCTGTTTACAAAGACAGACGAGACAAGAGTTGAAAGCACACAGACAGGAACCTGAGGAACATATCGATGTGGAGACAGAAGCACACCTGTTGCTAAAGAACGAAAACATTTCATCATCAGAGACAAAACCAGAAAGAGGAAAATGCCCGTTAAGTATGGATGATTGTGTGACGGCAGCCTCCCATCCATTTGACCTCGCTCATCGTGACAGCTCTGACACAAACCCCCAGAATCCACTGGGAGGAAGATTAGGGGGTACGGGAGGGATCAGGGAGAGAGCCAGCATAGCTCTGAGCTGTAAATTAGAGTCTGTCACCCAGCCTGGCACACTGAGGATGTGCACCAGGCCGTCCAGGTGTGAGTGTGGGAGTGAGACAGTGTGCGAGTGTGCCAGTGCGCCACAGCCTCGCGTGGGCGTCTCAGAAGTGTCACGCAAAAAGAGGAAAGCCAGCACAAAGAAACACAAGCCGGGAAAGAAGAAGAGGGGTGAGAAGGAAAAATCTTCAAACAAGCGGCAATCAGCAAGGTGCAAAGTGAGGAGTGTTGTCTCGACAGTCTCCATTGGCCCGGAGAGGAGTGGGGAAGCTGGAGGGAACTGGGGGAAGCAAAGGAGGCAGAGGGAGACGAGGGAGACGAGGAGGAGGAGGGTGCAGGGAGCTGGGAGCAGCTGTCGCCTGGGAAGATGTGAGGCTGAGCCAGTGTCTGTCCCTGTCAGAAAGAGGAGGCCTCTCAGGAGCCTCGGCGCTGAATCCCCGTCTCGGGCAGAGCTCTGCGGCGCCGGCTCCCAGCTCGCCAGACGCACAGCAGACAGACACAACGAGGGGGAGGGAAAGCGAGACGGAGGCGCAGTGGCTTTTCCCTGGCGGTCTCACTTCTCCTTACACTCCTTCTCACCAGGATGCAACCCAAAGCTGTTTTGGGAAAGGGGTCACCATAGCAACCCCAAGAGTTTCATTGACTGCTGTTACCCTGACAACAGCTGTGGTTGCAGCCCGGCGAGAAAGAGAAAACTCCTCCACAGGGACAGGAAATCCATTCATAGTAAGAGGAAGAGTTTGAGGCATCGTGAAGTCTGGGAGGAGACAGAGAGGGGCGGGACAATGGGAGGGCATTCAGGTTGCAGGGACAGGGGCCCGATTTCAGATACAGAGCAATGGGAGTGGTTGAGGGGGGGCTATGCTCGAGGTAGTGAGGAGGGCAGGCCGAGGAGTGGGTGGAGATCAAGAAACAGAGCAGTGGAGTGGGACCGGGTGGCAAAGTTTAGCCCCAGTCCTGGCAGCTGTGGCGGGAGAGGCCGACGGCTGAGCACAGAAGACGTCGACTGGGACAGATGCAGCGCGGACAGATGGACATGGGGCAGCAGCGACAGCTGGGAGGACAGGGGGACACACAGATCCACATCAGGCTCCAGGACAGGAGCCGACAGCAGAGACAGCCCGGGCTGTGTGTGGAAACGTGCAGGCACCAGACGCTCAAGCTCCAGACACTTCTCCAGCCCTGGGTGGTGGACAAGCAGGCAGACATACAGCCCCCAGAGTGGGGTCAACACACAGTCCAGCAGATGTCACAGCCCGCGCTCCTGCAGCCCCTGCAGCAGCACCAGCATGTCCGAGCTAAGCTGGGAGTGGAGCCGGAGCAGTACCTGCTCAGGGGTCACAGTTGATGGGTTGACAGAAGCGCCAGGTCTCTTATCTGAGGCAAAAAAGCAGAGCAGCCCTATGTCCTCTTCATCCGGCCTTACCTCTTGCTCCATCTCTCGTTCTTCTCCTAACAGATCCTATTTTGCTCCCATAGTCCCGGGCCTTAACGCACACCATTGTAACACAAGCCCTTCTCAGCTTAAGGAGCCCAATATACAGCCTGACCTTGTTCATAGACCCGTGGCCCCTGTTGACACAAGCAGGCCAGGCACAACTCTTCCAGGACTTTCTCCCAGTAAGTCTCTGCCACAGAAACCAGCCAGGGTGTTGCTTCTCCCTCTCATAGGGAAACTACCTGCAATCCAGAGAAAGGCCAGACGGAACAAAGGGTTGCTGGAGAAGAGTCAGGAGAAGGAAGGAGAGGAGGAAGAGGAGACCAGGGGCAGTGCAATGGATCCTGGGGCAGTATCCAACAGTCCAAAATGTCCTCCGGACACGGTTGAGTCATACCCCAGCAACGCTCCAAATCTCTGCATCAGGACTGAAGACAGGCAGACGGGGAGAGAGACAGCTCCGCCAATCAGCTTTACTGCTGAGGAGATGGACAAATACCGCCTCCTGCAAGAGCAGGCAAGAGAGCACATGCAGAAAGTCCTGGAACAGTTGCAGGAGAGCGCAGATATACAAACAGAGACAAACTACAATCACACAGCGAAGACAGAGACCTGTGGGGCTTTAGAGGAACAATACACACCTTTGTCCTTGCACAACCCTTCACAGCCTCAGACCCAGACACTTCACACAGACTCAATGCAAACACAGGGACAGCACACCCTCCAGGTCAGTCTCCCACTTCCACATGTGACCCCACAGGAGAACTTCACTCAACCCATGGCTCTGAGAGTCCCCAGCCTCCCCCCTCTCTCCAGCCTCCATCACATCATTTTACAACACGCAGCCCTCGCCCTGCCGTCCTCCTCCTCTTCCACCTCATCCAACTCTCCGTCCATCCACCCACACCCAGCTCAGCTCCCTCACCCCCTGCCCCATCTCCACCCCTCTCTCGCTCATCACCTTCACCTCTCTCCCTTCTCCATTTCCTCCCTGTTTCCCTCCATTCTGCTGTCCCATCATCCCATCCCTCTCCTCCATCAGTCCCCTGCTTTTCATGCGACCCCCCTCGCTCCACTCTCCCATGTAGCCTTGCAGCCCTTGAACCCACAGTCGTTCATGGAGAGAGCTTGGCCGGTGAGGTTTCAACAGAAGGCGTTGTGATTTTCAAAGAGTGTGTATTATTCTTCCGTGGCAAAACAGACCTGTGAGCGAAGGAGAGAAACATTTTGGGGTTCGGACTAAAGCCTGCTATTTGAAATGGGTTTGTGTCAGTGCTTTTACTAGAATCAACTCCAATCACTCACACACATACGCGCGTGCACACAAACAGCACAAACTATTGACTGTTTTCAAATGAAAATTTGTTTCTCCATCTAGCCTCTGCTGTGCTGAAGCGGACATGGTGAAAACAGACTTTGATCCTTTGCTTTTTCCATCATTCCTAATTCAGGCCCAGAATAAAGGGAAAGGTGCACCTGCTATTCAAAGACAAGCTGGGCTTGTGTCATCCTCTCTCTTTCCTTCTGAACCACAGACAGACCAGCTGCCTTTTGAAGTATCCTTCATGCCAGGGACAGAGGGGCAAGATAGAGTGATAATACAATCCCCTTATCTCCATTTCATACAGGTTATCTGAGTTAGAGTGTGACTTTCAACAAACAGAAATGACGTTCGCAGGGCCCGGTGGGCTAGCACAGCCGTTTTAACCTTGGTGTATGCTGTATTTTTGTGTGTGTGCAATTGTGCATGTATAAGAGGTACTTCTGCACTGACACATACACACAGTAGGAAGAATGGAAACTAATTTCCATATCTAACACATGTAAAGATCTGTTTTGTCTCTATAGTGTAAATATTCTGGCAGGGGGTAATGACATTAGAATCATGGGATACAATAAAACAAAAGGTGGATTTAACCTTAATCGTGGTACAATGCTTATTTCACAATCAATGGCTTCAGTGATATAAACACTTCAACATCTTTCCATACTCAGTTAACGCATCTGTTGTTGAGACAGCGATGAATGAATCAGATCTGTTACATTAAAACTTGGGTGAAAATAAAGAATCTGTAATGCTTTTTTTTTCTTATTTTGTCTGATTCATGTTGATTGTGCAACATGTTGCAACATGTTCCAAATAAATAATAAATAAGCTACCGTGTGGTTCACCACATCTCAAAGTGAGGCGCAGAACTCCTCAGAGATCTTTAAAAGATTGTAGAGCCGTGGCTCCGAACCGGTCTTACTTGTGACCCATTAGGTTGAAATGATTCTGCTTAACCACGTGTCACAGGGTGCATGTCTATGAACTGTTAGGAAGGGAATTACCCTGTTTATGCTGTTTTATTTAAATAAGTCAAAGATGTCACAGGAGGTAAACCTACACAGTATTTTGATCGGAAAAACCTTTTAAAAAGCACATTTGTGGCCACATTTAAAATGTATCTTATCCTAAACTGATAATCATCTTAAAAGGTGGAAAAACACTACTTCAGTGTCTGAAGAAACGATAATGATGGCGTGTAGCATAGCAAGGTGTGTCCAGTAAGTGTAGCAATTAATTTAATAAAAGGTGCAAATAATGTTTAAAGTTTCTTTATTCTCCATTTCAAGTTATAAAAGGATCAGTCTAAAACAAATGTTTTATTGTGTCAGTCACAGACGTAGATGCTGCCCTTTAAAAAGTACCAAAATACGTTTAATTAAGTGCTATTCTGGCCTTTTTCAATGAAAGACAAAAAAAAAAGAATTTGTCCGAAGAAGCACAATTCTTTGAACATTTCATTTCACGCCCAGTTTGACCTTTGCTTCACAGCAGTGGGACTGCAGAGCCGAGAAATATCTACCGAGTTTCAAGACTCTCAATCTGAACCAGAGAGCTGTACTTGGATATTACACATGTGAGGTAAAAGAAAAAAGAAAGAAAATCCCTTTTTCATCATTAATGAAACATGGCCGACGTTCTTTCTTGCCAAAGGCTGCGGTGGTTAGTAACTGTTTCTATGCATCCAATGCTGAAGGCGCGGCTGCATTAAGGCTGCTTGCCAAACAGTTGATCACTGCAGCGGCCGGCACTCAGGGAGCCGAACACAGAGGAAAACAGAGCGGCATCCAGATGGTCTATGGACTTGGACTACCCAGAGTGCTTTGAGAGATTGGATTGATTTGCCCTCCGTGCTATCAGTGAACACAGCCCAGCACACAGCGAGCGGTGACATAAATACAGAAACAAAAACAAGACACAAAATGTACACTCGCAGTCCTGAGGTGTTGGCTAGAAATATAAGTCAACCCCTGCAGAGAGTTGGTAATTAGAGCACAATTCCTCTTTCTCCTCCTTGTGACCCCTGAGCTTGCTCGTGAATGCATGTATGTGTGTGTGTGCGTGCCCATGTGTGTGTGTGTGTGTGTGTGTGTCTACAAATGTGTGAGTTGGTGAGAAACAGAGAATCCCTATCTCTCTCCACAGGACAGGAGATCAAACAGACTATGTGAAATATAGAGCAGCAATAATTAGCAGCTGTTACGGCATCAAACCTCTCTATCTCTACCTCTCGCTCTCTGACACACACACACACACACACACTACTGCTCAGTTCTTATCCCGGACTTTAATTTAGAGATACTAAAATGAGCTGCAACTTCTCAGGCCTCCAATACTGATGATTGTGGAGACGATACAAATCTACACACTGCATTTTTTTTTTTTTTGCTACATCTTCTCTTCGGTTCTCGAGCATTAAAATCACCTGCCATGTCTAAAGGGGAAAATGCACGAGAAGAGTGGCATCCCGGAAAGCTTAAAAGCAAGTACAGTGCACGAATGAAAAACACAAAGAATGTTATATTAAGAAATTCATCCGTGAGTGCTCGGGACCTCTGTGTTATAAACATAGGAAGTCACACAGGAGTTATCCACACAAGGGTCATGAGGAAATAAGTAATCACAATAGCGCTGTACTTTCTGTCAGTGACTGATTAAATCATTACCTAAGCTCTGAGATTTGCCCCCCCGGTGTGTTCATGTTTTGCTGTTTTGTGTATGTGCACGTGCACGTGTGCACGCACGCACACGAGCGGGGTTTGATTTATGATGGAGAAGAAGCGGTTTTCTCAGTCAATCGCTCCTGTGAATTAATGAGGTATAAAAACTAAAGCTGGCACTCAGTCAAATACAGCAGCAATCACAGAGAGCTCACTGCTCTATTGGCACCACATTTGATTGTTAGATTGTGGGTATAGATTGCACTGAGCAAAAAGTGCCCCTCACAGCTACTGAAGCGCTCCATCGACCCAAATTGCAGTGCTGTATAAATGAGACACTTCCCATCTCTTGTCCTCTCCCTTTCTTTCCCTTTTTTCTCTCTCCGTGGTCTCGCCTCTTACCCTTCTCTTTGATTCTACCAGGTCAGTGGTGCTGCGTTCAGCTCCCCCGGCTGTTCTCTCTCTCTGTGCTGAAGAAAAGGCACCGTTACATTTCGTCCTCTCTATTCCCCTCATTCGGAGTCTACATTTGTTTCTTTTATAATTTTGAATGCTGTACAGCGCCGGCATTCAAAGCACAAGGTGCTGTGCGGTATTATTATTACACAGGGAAAGCCCTTGCCGTACCTTTTCTCTCGCGGTGACATTCATTAAAAGTTTTCCAGAGTCGTGGCAGAGCGTGACACACCGTACCAGACTGTTCCACTCCAATTTACATCTGTTAACTGAATATCTGTTCCTCTTAGGAATAGTAGGAATAGCAAGGGTAATATTTCAACTCTTCAACTGAGCCAACAAATGACATTCAAAAGTTACAAGTGGAAATAAAGTTCAAAGGGATCGAGCCTCTCAAAATATATAGAATAGAAATTCTAGTTTCCATCCGTTGAATAGTCTGGTGTCTTCTCAGCTATCACATTTCATCGCAAATTATCCCGCATATCTGATGATTTTAGGGCGACGCATCGTTTTGCTAACTTTTGAGAGCTTCTGAACTTTAAGCTTCTCACTTCAAAGAGTAATCTGTCACCACTGATGCGTCCAGAGACACTGCTGTTGCTGCAGGTGCCATATACGGAGAGCTAAGTGGCTTCAGGCTGTTCAGAGCTTTTACATCAAAAAGATATATCACCATGTATAATTCTGAGCCAGAAAAAGCACCTTTATCCTATCTATTTTTTGTTGTATTATATTCACTTACTGTATGCTTGGCTCCCTTGTTGAGAAGGGACCTGTTTGTGTAGGACTTGTTTTATCCAGAAGTAACTAGAATCCTGCTCCACGATGGATTTAAGGATTAGAGGAGGTAGTGGGCTCTGTGATACTCTTAAACTTGGCAGGCGCCCCAAGGACATGACACTGTCAGCACATTGCTTCCACTCAGCCGCACACACACACACACTTGCACACGCACACAGAGGTGTAATAGGGTATAATTTAGGAGGCTGTAATAGTGAGATGTGATGTTCGGTTGTAAGACAGCATGGCTAATTCCCTGGTTATGTTATCTCAGAGAGACAGATGTTCCCACCAAAGATTATGTGTGTACCCACAAAACAAAAACAGCGCACACACACAAACTGTTCATGCATCTCTGCATGCACACAGACAACTCTCAGACAATAAAAGCAGCAGGGTAATCTAAAATAGCCGTAATGACAAACAAGAATGCAGATCAATGATGAGGACGACTTCTCTGAGTTAATCAGGACTATTAGTAATGAGTTTCTGCAGAACACAATGAAGAGAAAAGCACGGAAACTTTTCCTCAACAAGTTTAAATTAATTTAAAATAATGAAATGAATTGAATTATGGACGTTGATCTCCTACCATGTATTTCAGGAAACACACACGTTCCCAATAGGACCACTGTGAGAAAAACTCCATCACCTTTTAACACTCACAGCTTTGTGGGGCTTAATGTGATTATTAACCCTTTACGCCAATCAGCTGCAGAGCTTTCAGCACATCAGATGCACTTCATCCATTACCCAGGAAATCCATCCCATTCAGGAAATGGCTTCACTGCAGAGGATACAGCTACTTGATTCATGGCTTCTCACAGTAGCTGTCAGGAAAACCCTTGGTTCAGATAACCATCACTCCCATTATGTCGTTGACTCACAATTCAAATGCACGGCCACAGCATAAAGGAAGGGATGTAGATGAGTGGCATGCGTCACTATCAGTCAATCCTCAAGTCGATTTTGTCCTTGGTCTTCTTCGTAGCGCTTGTCTGCATTTCTGTCACAGAGCATCATTGAATATCCATTAAACCTCCCCTGCATCCCAACCCAGGGTGTCCGTAAGCCTCCGAATAGCAGCTGTGAGAGGTTGAAAGAATAGCTTGCACACCTTGAAGCAAATGTGAGAGCTTTCACGTGACTTCAATAGGACAATTTATACAAGTGAACATGTGAATGTGTTTAAACGGGAGAACTGCCCCTCAAACATCTTACTCCTCTGAGTCCTGATCGCCCGCCTCCTGTTTCCGTTTAACTGGTTTCAGCTTTAAGTCTCCATTTTCTGATAATTTCCCCTTTAATCCCTTCAGGGGAACACCCCGCTTACGTCTCTAATTAAGTCCGTGATACACACATAGTGTACATCAGCACAGGATAAACAGCACATGCACACTAGGCTTGTAGCATTCAGCTATCTGACAATGGCTGTGCATGTGTGTGTGTGTGTGTTACGGAGTGTGTGTGTGTGTATTTCAATGATTAAATCCAAATCAGGATGTTGTTATGATGACAACACATGCATTTTAAAGCCGTTAATCCAGGATTATTCTCCCCTCCTCATCTCATTATGTCGATTATTAAAAAACACATACAGAGACATGCGCATACACACAAATACTAATTATATGTTAGTTTCCCTGGAGACTGAACTCATGCTGCTGGCCTCCAAAGACAGCTTGACATGCAGGTAAATGTATGCACGCACCTCAGGCAGCAAACACAAACACATGACAGATCAAACATTGCGAAACTGCGGCATAGAAATATATTCATACAAGGCTGAATATGTCTGTGCTTTGGCCTCTCCGAGAGCCAATCTGGCCTTTCAGAAAGCGATTTTCCGCATAAAGCGGAAAAGAATGCAAGTAAACAGTGTGTACTTTCCCGGTGATTGAATGTGTGTCCTTGTGTAGAAGCCGCACTCTCCTCTCTCGGCGAGTGAAAACAGTCCTGCAGTGCCGAGGCTGATGTACAGGTGAGAGAATAGCCAAGGATTTTGAGATCACCCGCGGCTTTGTGTCCACAATGGCCCACTCACACTAGGTCAGCTCAGAATAACCAGGAAGGGCTGACCGCCGATGTTCACTCACCCCTGGAGTCATTAATCACGGAGCACTGCAGATGAGCCGCACGGACACACGGCAACACACACACACACACACACACACCCCCACACACACACACTAGAGCCCATTTTAATTATAAAGCCAAATGCTAGATGACAGCATCGCTCCAGGTAGTCAGTCCTCTAGGCCTGTACTCCTGGTGCATTATCATACATTAAACATCACAGACATGAATATTTCTGTGCAAAGCCGGGTCAACAAATAACAACACATCATATCACATTAAGCCATCAATATCTGCAGCATATACACACACAGACAGTGTCATATCTATTGTTTCTCCTGAGCTTTATTTAACACTCCTTAAACACAAACGCGCACAATCAGATCAAGGTATCTGAACTCCTGTATTCCGAAACAGGTTTCCCAGCAGGCGCATGATCTCAGATAACGTTCCCATTTACTGGTTATAAAATTCTTCAAAGGTGGCGCGCAGCAGTGGATGCCAGTGGTGTTTTTGTTAACAGGCATGCTGCACACTGGTGTGTGTGTGTGTTACAGCATGCATGTCACATACTGACCTGGACTATAAATATAGCAGGGCTTGAGTAAAGTCATATCTGTTATGTGTATAAGTTGCATAGAAATAAATGTACAAACTGCATTTATGATTAAAAAGCATAATTAAAAAGATACTGATTCAATTGGGCCAGTCAATCCCACTTTTGAGTGTTTCTTTGAAAGATTCAGATATATTAGGTATTGTAATGTGGAAAAGTGTATCAATTATTGTCACACTGTAGGTTTTTTTATTTTTCATCTTTTGACTGAACAAATAGCTTGTCATGCTGTGATTTTTGACATTTCTTTGCTTTTAGTCCCATAACTGTTTTTCAAACGACATAATCTTCCACATCCTCATAAACGTTCCACAGAAAGCAGCTCTGTTCTACCACTTAGTTCAAACTTGCGCTCTTTACCTTGCTGAATTCAATCGTAAAAAAAGAATATAAAAGCAACTATAAAGATTCGGTCATTGTGCCATTCCATTACGCAAACCCATGCCCCTTCTTAGCCTTGGCAGAGGATTTTAAAAGGCTGAGATGTGGAATCTAGTTGAGAAAAGAGTTTCCCGTTCCTGCTTTCTGAAGCAGCCACTTTGAACAGTCTAGAAGACAGAAAAGCGCAGGCTGCACAAGATAATGTAAAATTCTCTCTATTGTGTCTTGTGCCTTGTTGAATCCAATGAATTAACAAAACAAAAAAAAAGGGGAACAAAAACAAAGCAGAGACTGTAAACTGAATGGCATAAAAATGGAAGAATTGCACATGAGCTTGGAATATTAGAATCGTTATATGTAAAGATAGCGTTGAACGTCGGCAGACACGGTTCTCTAAGAAGGCTCACTTCCTGTCGAGAGGCAGTCAGAGAGGGAAACACTGAAGTAATTAACGTGAAGCTTTTGTGTTGGTGTGCGCACAAGTGCCATGTATGTTTTGCTTGTGGAGACCAATGTGTGGGTGTAGACGAGAGGAAATAGCATTCAAAGGTGTTTTGCTTTTGCTGCTGGTAAGTAGTAAAGCTCTGAAACTAATTTCTTTCATCAACATCCGTCATGGAGATTAAGGGAAGCATTACTCAAGTATGCACTTATTTCACCAAACGCATTAAACAACTCACTGAAAGAGATCGAGTAGACTGTTGCTTTTAATGCCGCTCTTTTGTGCATCTCACTTGATTTCAAATTTCATCTTTGATAAACTGGTGTGAAAGGATAGTCGGTACAAAAGGCACTTTTAGAGAGTGCACTAGAACATTTTAACTGGAGGAAAAGCATGATGGGGAGAAGGGAAATCGGAGTGTTGTCAGTGGTCCATGGGGGCCTCGTCATTGTCCTCCTCATCCTCGCTACAGGGTTCATAGTCTTCATCCAAGACCGGTTCTCCCTCGTCTGCCTCCAGCTCTCCTCCCAGATCGCCTAGCAGCTGCTCCACATGCTCCAACATCGGCTGGTCATCACATCGCAACTTGCTGTACAGCTGGGGAAATGGAAAAAAACAGGGACAATGTAAGTGTAATGGGCCGGTAAGTAGAAGGTAAAAATGAAAAATTCAAAAAAAGAAAGTAGGTTATACAGCAGAAATGTTGAGACCGTGGAGGCAATACAGGAAATGAGATATGGTGAGTGAAAAGGCCCCGACTGAAGCTCTTCCATTGTGTCGCTGGAGATAACGGCGCATCACCACGGCATCGGTGAGCAGCAGCTGGGAGTTGAAGGAAACGAGCGGCCCCGAGGTTCTGAGTCTCCAAGTGCTGGTTAGGCCGCCTGAAATATCCAACAGCGGCTGCCTTCTGTCAGTGAGGCAGTCACGCTCACAAAATAGCTGGTAAACTGTTTTTGTCTTTCATTTGGCAAATCAGCACATTTGATCCACCACTCATCCGTACGAGACAAAAAGACCATTTATCTTCCTGTTGCGGCTGCAACATGCATGCATGCACACACACACACACACACACACACACACACACACACACACACACACACACACACACACACACACACACACACACTCAAAGTGGTTATCTCAGTGAAATATGCCGTGAAGGAGCAAGATAACACAAAAAGCAGCCGGCACATTTATCTCTGCTTGTGTCTAATTACTGAACCCAAAGTTAAGTTGGGTGATACAATACTGGAACCACCACGAGGACAGAGAAGCCGAACACTGAGTTTCATATTCAGAGAACGGGGAACTGACACAGCAATTCATATCTCTGTTTTTCTTTCCAGAGAAAAAAGAGGGCGAGTGGGGAATGGTTCATAAGATCTAGGAATATTATTCTATTTAGTCACACACACACACACACACACACACACACACACACACACAGTCCCTTGAGCTCATGGACAATAAGCAGCTGAGTGTCATCATTCTTACTAAAACTGTAACGAGGCCAGAAGAGTGAAGAGGAGTGTGTGTGACTGCTTTGCCCCAGGACCAGTCTCTAAGCAACAGCAGGTCCTGACAGGAGACACGCAGTCCCCCGGGAACTCATTTGGAGTGTAAGAATATGTAGTGTGTGTGTGTGTGTGTGTATTTAAGTGGATGCTGCCTCCGCAGGTTGGAGCTCCAGAGAGTTGGAGCGTGACCCAGACCCAGGCTCAGGGTCTGGTACCGGGGGAGAGCTGACCCTCTCAGCCTCCTTAAAGCACCACACACACACACACACACACACACACACACACACACACACACACACACACACACACACACACACACACACACACACACACACACACACACACACACACACACACACACACACACACACACACACACACACACACACACACACACACACACACACACACACACACACACACACACACACACACACACACACACATTTTCATTCTGCCAACGTCACTCTGAAAGTCCTGGAGATGTTTATCCCCAACAAGCCCTCCAAATAAAAGTTGTGTTTGCTTTAAAAAAGGCTTGGCTCAATACCGAGAATAATTCCACACTACAGCCTTGGATACGAGGTGGAGGGTGTCTTTCATATGAGTTGAATAATGAAAAGAGAAATTCAGTGAACGTGTGCAAATAATAAAATTAAAAAGAAATACTGTATGTCCTACAATCCCGAATGCCATTTGGAAATTGTATTTCTAAGTGGTGATATCTCCGACGAATCAATAGCGTAGTGTGTCTGCTGGAATGTGATTACTCTTTGTGATGCGTTCAGCTAGCTAAACAAGCCGGAGCTATTCTTTACACATTTCGCACCGAGCGCTGCTGAGATCAGCACCGCCGCCGCCGCGAGAAACACCGGCGCTTCATTTACAACAGCCTATGTTTTCTTTTCTCACTTTCACGGCCCAGAGAGCTGCCTAGAGAGGGAGGGAGCGCGTGTGTGAGTGTGTGTGTGTGTGTGTGCGTGTGCGTGCGTGTGTGTGAATGTATGCAATCGCGTAACTCTTTCATGGTCCACGTTGCTCTACTTTCAGGCCCCCGAGTCACAGCCCGAAGCACACTTGACCACCGCCAATAACAGCGCACGTGTGCACACACGGCAATAATTAAAAAACGTGCACACGACGGGACATTACATTACATTAAATTATCATTACATTACAATTACATTACAATTACCATTACATTAAATTATCATTACATTAAATTATAATTACATTACCTTATAATTACATTACCTTATCATTACATTACATTTATCTGACTCTCTTATCCAAAGTGACTTACATGCTATACAATAGACCGTAGACACAGCAACGGTGAGCAATGAGGGTTAAGTGTCTTGCTCAAGGACACATTGACTAGCGGAGCCGGGGCTCGAACCACCGATCCCTCACACACGTCTGTTCTAACCATCTAGGAATGGCGGTGTCGATATGTCCACTTTGGATATCGGCGCTGACGTTGACGACCCCCGAGCTGCAGCCCGACGAGCTCGACAAACTTCCAAACTTCCGAAAGCCGGGAAACCAATTTGAAACTCAGTTTCCAAACGAGACGCGGCTTACGTCAACGGCGCTGGCAGGTTTGACTCCGCGAGACTGACAGTTACGGCTCCGGCTCTTGGTAACGGAATTGAATAGGCGTATGGATTTTAATACAAAACTGAATCATGTCCGCTAAAGGTGCACAATGCAGCAGGGTTTCTGGCGGCTGAATGAGGACTCGCCCTGTTTATGGTCATTATATTGCTTTCTGCTCGGTTTGGAGTACAGAGCCGGTAGAGAAAGAGTAAGTAAGGAAAATGGAAATGTACCGATAGATAAGAATACAATTTGCTGTAAACCTTTAATTCATTTCGTCCTCCACAATTACCTAATTATTGGGCTGCATAATACGGTGTGGTTCAGCGTGGACCGTCTGTAAGAGCTATCTTTTGTCCGGTGTGCAGCAGACAAAACTCTAATAATAAGCACTAATGTACCCTTCATTCCCAAATTGATTCTTTTCCCCTCATTTTTTGATGGAAACCTTTTTTTCCCACAGCTCACATGGCAGAATAAAGACAGGCTGATTATGTGGTGAAAGACTAATCATTCCATCATTGTTCACCTTTGTTCCACACCTATGCTTAACTTCCCCTTTCATTTCATCTCTTCTGTTATTTCATTTTCTAATGATTTCATTCTGCCGGCTTGTCTCTTGACCATTTTCCTTTTGCCTTCTTTTGCTCACACTCGCAGACGCTCACCAGATGACCTTCTGTCAAGGAGAGAGAGAGAAACCTCTTCATACTTTCATACTTACGATAGTTCCAAAAATCTTCCCCTCCTCTCAACTTCCCTCTTCATCCTCAATCCTGCTCTCCACAACTCATTTTTAGAGCAGACCCAGCACTCCGGCTGCACATCTCTTCATTAGCGAGAGAACATTAATTAGATAAATAGTTTCAACACATTTTATTTCTCGTCATAAAAACATACACAGACTCCCTCACCGGCAAATGTGTGACACTGGCTGAGATTAGACCTTCTGAGTGTGAACAGGGCATGTCGCTGGAAGTCTCAAGAGGGCTGAGCGCCAACACACACACACACACACACACCTTAACACTTCAGTTCTCCAGCCACATCCTTGGTGGAGAAAAGCATTAAAATTACATGACAAGCACACCTTGGACCGACCCCACCCACAACCCGAGCTCACGGGATACCCTTTCAGACACATCAAATAGTAAAGCTTTTGACCTCCGCTTGCCCTATAGCTGCCTCTGTGCACATTCACACACACACACACACACATATATAAAAGTGTCCTCTGTGCATACACTGCAGATCCTTCTTCAATCGTACCCTATCTGGCTGAGACTCAAATTCCATTTCACGTCCGGTTTACTATTGATTTTACCCTCGCCACTATTCACCAGCTACACCCTCTGCACCCACACACACGCACACACACACACACACACTATCCAATCTGTTCCCTTTCTCGCCTCCCCTTTCATTCTCCCACTCTGGCTCACCCTGCTGCTCCTCTCCTACACTTCTTTCTTGTCTTCTCAGCCCATCCGATCCTCCCTATCATTCCTTTTTATAGTATTTCAGCTGAATGCAATCTGTGTGTGTGTTTTTGTGAGAGTGAGAGAGAGAGAGAGAGAGAGAGCGAGAGAGAGAGAGAGCGTCAATCACAGTTGAGGTGGATAATGAAGACGGTTCTTAAAACATAAGTAGATATGCACACACATCCATTGTTAAATATGTACATCCACATAAGGTGCGAATAGCCGCACAATGTCTCTCACTGTCTCTCTCACACTGTCACACTCTCACACACACACTTAGCAAAGTCATACAGTATGCAGAGAAGTGGACTGGCGCCAAAACAAGCCGTTGGGCTTTGAGGCCTCATTTCCATGTTGGAGCCCATTTTAACTAGCAGACTGACTCATCGTTAATAATTAACACTCACAGTGACGCTCGGAAACAAAGCTGCGATACAAACACGGGCACATCTCGGCTACACAATGTACAGATGCGCACACACATGAGCAGAAGCTGATGGAGGAGGACTTAAGCGAGCCACGGTGGAGGCTTTTCTCGCCACGTTCCTCCTCACCTTTTGCAAGGTCTTTGTGCATTTACCTTCCACATTATTCAGCCTGTTGCTTCACTCACTCTCAAATGAAACAGCTGTGGTGTTTACTTGTCACGCTCTGCCGCCTCACTCACTCACGCCGTTCAAGTCTTTCACCTTTTTATTCCTTTGTAGTACTTCATTCTCCCTATTTCTCAATTTCCATTTCTTTCCATTTGTTTTTAACTCTTGCCACACGGCTGGCAGCTCAAATCTATATGTGCCGTGTGTCTTTGTTTTCCTCCCCGCCGTTCCTTCCATTCTCCCTCTTTGGCAGCTCAAAGCCCAGCTCGCGCCGGTCCCCGTGGACGCTGGTTAGACGGGCCCATCACTACACTGCCGCCCAGAGACAGACGTTAATATATCGCCACCCTGCTGCCCCTACTCATCTGAAGAGGAACACAATGCTGTGGGAGAGCAGGGGGGAGGGTGGCGAGGTGAAAAGGAGAGGAAAGTAAAGAGGAGAAACAAGGTGGCATCCCTCAGCCCGGGCTGTCTGATTTACAAGCCTATTGGATTTTAGGCTAACATGAATCACGGCCCATAGAGGCGGCGCTCCCCGACAGAATGAAGGAGACGCATCACTCCGAGTGTGAGGGAACGTGAGAGAGACAGCGGTGTATTTAAACCTCTCTGAGATACTAAAAGACATTTCTGTGGCAACAATGGAGCTTAGTTAGAATCCTCTCGCAGCCACAGGACTGCATGTACTCCGTCTGAAGAGAACTGCTTCTTAGGCGTTTTACCGTAGTACTAGATGTAACTACCCATATGTACCATGCACAGTGGTGGAAGGAGTATTCAGAGTATCACACCATGCATCACACCATGAAAATACTCAATACGGCAAGTAAATGCCTGGCATTTAAAATCTCACTGAAGTAAAAGTATGAAGGTTTGGGGGGAAATCCTGCAATTTCCTGCAATTCCCCCACTGAGGGACTAATAAAGGATTATTTTATTAATCTTATCAGGAATATCCAGATTAGCAGGATAGTACCAAAAGAACAGCTGATAAATGGCCCCTGTGTGTATTGTATTATTGTTTTTTAAACCATTACATTATTATTACCATTGCATTAGTATACAAGAGGTGTTTAACCCTTGTTGTTGGTTGAGCTTAGTTATTGCATAGGGCTGCAACACATTACTTTCATTATGCATTCATCTGATAATTATCTTCCCAATCAAACTATGAGCAGTTTGGTTTGTAAAAAGCTAATATATAGTCAAATAAAAAGGCCCATCACAACCACCCAGAGCTGTGTGGTAGATTTAATGAGCTGAATTACCTTCTTAGCGTTGGTCAGGTACGATCTGGCCGCCTCCTTCAACGCCTTCCCCTCCTCCGTCTCCTCCTCCGTCACTTCTCTCCCCTCTCGTCCTTGCTGCTCCTTTGCTTTTTCCAGCTGGAGGTAGCACACCCAGCCGGAGAGGTACCACACCTGGGGGGGGGTGCACAGAGACAGAGAGGTGGGTTGGGGGTGTGCGGAGGACTCAGACAGAGAGAAAGTTGTCTTGGTTGCGGTAAGTGAGCCGTGACAAGGGAGACGGATTCGTAGCCCTCACATCCGTCTTTGACGAACAGGTTTCACACACATGACGTGGAATCACACGGCAACACAAGCCATCAATCAGTCACATCGCCACCGTCGACCTGATCCGATCTCGACACGCGCCGTCCTCATTTACAAACGATGCATGTGTGTAAAGGCCCATGTGCGCATAGTGTAGCTTAACAGTTAATTCAGACCCGACTTGTGACTCCACCATCTGTCACCGCCAATTTGTTTGTTCTCTTTCTAGCAGCAAAACAATGCAATTACCTTGATGAAACATTAACCAAAACATAATGTAATGAAATGAAAACTGAATTCCCTCCGGCGAATATCGTCTGTGCATTTCAAATCACAGTCACAGGTCGTGTAGAATATCCGTCATTAATTTAGAGGAGGAAATATAGTTCATTATTCTCTTCATCGGACTATTAATTATTTCATTCTACGCATCATTTTGCCCTGATATAAATTGTGGAGGAACAGAGGTACCGCGGGCCCGGGGCCTGTCTCATAAACGTGTCGGGAGCCACGGGCACAAACATTTAATTTACAACACAATGGCTGAAAAGACGGCGCTACTTCATAAGAAATGCATCCACCCTCTAGTTTGTGCCATGTTCACTCACTGAGTCTTCTGATCGTGTAGGTTCAGTTACTAAATGTTTACATGAGACCAGAAGTATCCTCTTATTTTAAAAGCGCTTAAAAACGCTTTAGATCCATCACTGTGCCTCTTAACCTCTTCTGCTGCTAACGTGCAACCCTGAGCATGATTATGACACAGACATAACTCATTTCAAGAGTCCACGTGCAGACTAGTGTTAAGGACCTCTTAACTGGCTGTGATTGAACTTCATGAAAACCTCATGAATATATGTAAAACATCCTGGAACATCCCTCAAAAAATAAGCCTGTTGCTTCACAGAGTTCACACGGTGAGTGGAGGCATATTTTAAATTGTAAGTTAGTATGCTGAAACACATCAAAACATTCTTCTCTTTCTTCTCCATAATCCCTCTTTTTTTCGAAAACATAATTACATATACAGTGCCGTGCTTATTCTTCCACCTCTAAACACAATCGTTTTCAACTCCCAGTGAACTTGGAGGTGTGTGTGCGCCTCTCATCCGAGGCCAAAGTTCACCCACCCACTGTTCTCCAAGCACCGAGACACAAATATTCACTTTATTCATTATTCATTTAGGGCAGAGGCAGTAAGGACCTGTACCTCTGCCAGATAAACCATTTAGCTAAAAAAAAAAGACATCAAGGCGTACCACGCTGAATTCAGATTGCCACTAAGCATGCCGAGTGGGTGGCTACCCCCCGCAGCCGTACTTATCAGAACAACAGCTGCACTGGATTCATGTAGTAATGTTGCACAACCAGCAGTGGGACATAAATATCACTCTGTGAATGCAGAAATGTGTTGCATATTTGTGTATGTCCAGGAAAGAAAGTGAAAATTGGGTCAGTTAAATAAACTTCTTCCAAAATGAGCACCATCAAAACAGCTAGAACAAAGCAAAACGCATATTTACAGATGGTCCGCTATGACATATTTGTTCGTGCTGCAAAGACGGCATCAACACCTCAAAATTAAAACATGAAAAAAGTTGGCTAATTGAGCGTTTTAGAGAACCAACTATTCACACGCACAACCCCAGACAGAAGCACACATTATAAAATAAACTTTCGTCTGTCAAACAAATCACGGCGACTATTGTCATTTCAAAGTGAAGGCACATCTTAGTTCCCATATGGTGCCGCTGAAGGAAGAACAAAAGCATCATGAATCAACTGAATACCTTTGAAACAAGATTTGCAAGGAACCGGCTCAGTTGTTGTTGTGCAGAGGTAGCATTATATAAGGACGGCTCCAACTTTGAGATAAGCAACAGCAAAAAGACGGAGACGAAAGCTAACAACTTATCTACTGCAGTTAAAAGAGGAAACAAGAAAGAGAGTAAGACAAAAGGGGGGAAGAAGGAGAGACAGCGAGTAGTCAAACGCGTCTGGCATCACCGACATGACGAGCAACATAACGGAGGTGCAACCTGACAGAACCCATTCGGACCATTAGGACCGGTGACTGCATGCATGTGTGATTGGCTGCAGGCCCGCTCCAATCGATTGTCACAGCTGCACATCTCGGGAGCAAGTTTAAAAGTTCAGCCCCCCAATGATTGCTCTCAATCTGTCAGCTCAGGGGTGTGTGTGGGAGGCTGAGCCTGAAGGGGTGTGGGGGGGGAAGAGAGAGAGAGAGAGAGAGAGAGAGAGAGAGAGAGAGCTGTATTCTTGACACTCGGTGGAGAACCTTCACTTCATCTGCCACTGACAGCGGGGAGTTGGAGCACAATGACAGCACATACTTGCTACTAAAGTGCAGAAAATACTGCCATTTACGTCACTCTCTAATACGCATTCAAGTGCTCAGTCATACATCATCGTGTATGAGTAATGGTGAAGTGCGGGTGTGTAGACACTCCTTTGTGCAGACACACAAACAGTGGCCCAACAGAAGCAAATAGGTGCGCAGGTTTGAGGATTTCTCCGATTTGCCTACAAGTTGGTCTGATCCAGCTGTATTACGACTGCATCATAATGAAAAGACGTCCTGCCAGAGGACACGAGGAAAGACATCACGCATTCCTACGTTAGTTGAGACGGACGAGCCGGATAATCGGATTTAATAAACCGTTTTAGTTTCACTTCATTCTGCCTGACGTGTGTTTGTGTCCACACACTCCTTGTTGGAAGGGATATGTGATGAACTTTGCTCTGGCCAATCAGCCGGGCAGACTGATGAAGCTGTGGTCGGGGTTGCTATGAGCTGTTTTTCATGACAATTAAAAGAAATATGAGGATTGAAGATGAGTTATTTTTATGAGCTCCATCAACCTCATCCATACTTTTTCATGGATGTATCTCAGTGACTGGCTTTGTGGGAAGTCCCATTGTTAATCCTAAGAAAGGTCTGATTGGTCAATTGCTTCTACAACCGCGTGCTTGTATTTGCCATGCTGGAAATACAAAACCAGGTAAAGAAAAACAAAAAAACACATGTCCAGAGGCACACAGCCTCCCTGTATTTTACCAGCTAAGGAAAAATACAAAAGTAAAACATTTTTGAGACAAAAGAAAAGCTGGGCCGTCCCTCCATTGCTTACCTGGACTACTTCGTCATCCTCCTCCAGAAGACCCTCCAGCACATCTACCGCCATCTATCGCAGAAAGACAAAGAGACAGTGAGAGAGGGAGCGTAGATGAGGGTCAAGAGACTGTAATGAGATTTGAAATAATCTCCAACATCAGAGAATAGTCAGACAAGAAAATTACTTTTTCGGTTCAACAAATTCATCAGCGCACACTCATAGATACAGCCTCGATCCATAAGCGAGGCACAGATGGACGAGCACGTTGCCGTTGCACCTCCTAGGCAGCGCGATCAATCAGAGTGATCAGAAAGTCTGATAAGCGTCTCATGAGATCGGCGTCCCGATCACGGCGCCGTCGATACCAACAAGACAACGGACGTCAATAGACACGCTCACCAGTGCTTATCGCACAGTCGATACTCACTCCGGCTGCTCGGTGGTTCGATTGCCCTTTGAATCCATTTACAGACGATACCAGTCAATGTATTCTGAACCGGCGTCGCTCCGAGGGACGCACGATGCACTGTAATATCGGCCTGACCCACCGTTGCTATCACCCCCACCACCCTCCCCCCGACTCCCCCCTCCCCCCTCCCTTTGAGGTCTAAAATGAGTATAATGTCAGGTGACCTTTGTCACAGAGCATCTGTCCGGGTCTGGCTCTGTGGGAAGTTTCTATTACAGAAAACAGACCTTGACTAAAGTAGGCTGTGTGTTTGGTCTCCTTGTGGATTCTGTGGTTGTGCGTGTGTGCGTGTGCGTGTGTGAGACAGGCCCCAGGTGATGATATATTGATTTTTGTCAACTTCAGGTTGGAGGCGACTGTTAGCCAATCACCCGTGGTGAAGGGCGAGAATAAAAGACACGCGCGCACCTGTGCATGCACTTACACACCGCCGCAAAACACACACACACACACACTATAACAAAGCTACACACAACAGTGAGCACAACAAGCAGCACTTGTTTCTTGTTAAGGCAGTCTTATTAGCGGTAGAGCTTCCTCATTTCTTTCCCCTCCCGCTCTTCAGACTTCTCTTCTCTCTTCGTTAAGCCTCCGCGCTTCCGGTGGCAATAAAGAGGTCGGCTGCCTGTGCAGACCGAGGGAGAGTCGGGTTAATTGAGGGTATCTCATTAAGAGGGTGCAAATGTCCATGTCGGGGAGTCAGTTGATTGATTGCTGGACCAATTATCAGCTGAAAACCCATTGTCTTTAATTAATTAATGGCTGATTAAAAATACACAAACAAAAACACCTAATCCCAGTTGACGATGAATGGATTCATGCCCAGCGTCAGAATGACACACACACACACACACACACACACACACACACACACACACACACACACAGAGTAATCCAAGCCGAACACTAGATATAAGAGATAGGAGTAAAGATCCGTTTGGGTATTAAACATCTGATAGAACAGGCAGTTTTGGAGCAGCAAAAATAGAACAAGAGATATCTGGGAGCCAGGATAAGTACGCAATGATAACAATTATATCATCTGCAACTGTACTCCTTCCTAACCACACTGGTCAACCCAGAGGCGAGTGATTAAAGATTCAGAGATTCTTAAGCCGCTTCACGCTCTAAACCACAACACGATTAATATTTGCGTGAAGATAAGGGGAAGAGAGGGGGTACCACGGGGGGAAAAGTGTGAAAATTGGAAGGGCACAAAAACAGTATCATAATAAACAATGTCAAACTGGTCCACGCACAACGGTGCACGGCAAAGACACACAAAACACACACGGCAAAGACACAACGTACATGCTGTCCTCTTTATTTCAAGATTCAAGAAAGCAACACTCCGAGGAGGAACGCATTTATAATGGCCGTTGTGAGCGTGTGCAGTTTGTTTGTGGGTGTGTGTGCGTGTGCGTGTGCGTGTGCGTGTGTGAGATCTTCGGGCAATTTTGTGTTTAACAGAATCATTTTACCGGAGCGCATAGCAGAGACAGGAGAAAGACAAATCACTTTACAAGCGAGGGCAAGCAGTATCTCTAACACACAGAGACTCATACAAACACACACACACACACACAAACAGGGACGCACAAACAGGAACGCACAAACAGGGACGTCTTCTCTAAAGCAAATAAATCCTGGGGATGTCAGTGCTAACTGTACTTGCAAGCAACATTGGAAAGTACAAGCTGCTCTTATGAGCTAAATCAAAGAACAGAAACATTCAAGGAACAACATGAAAGCTGACGAGAGTGACACCGACAAGGAGAGCAACTAACCATCAGCCGCTGTGAAAACCACGCACAACAGACACCTTAATGGCTGTCAGGGGAGGCGGCCTGTCTGTCTGTCTGTCTGTCTGTCTGTCTGTCTGTCTGTCTGTCTGTCTGTCTGTCTGTCTGTCTGTCTGTCTGTCTGTCTGTCTGTCTGTCTGTCTGTCTGTCTGTCTGTCTGTCTGTCTGTCTGTCTGTCTGTCTGTCTGTCTGTCTGTCTGTCTGCCTGTTATGTGCCAAGTGAATTACTGGTGGTGATGGGTGATGATGATGGTAATTTGTGTGTCTGTGTGTTTGACAGTGCGAAAACTGTGGTCTCTGAGGGTCGCACTGGTACCACGAAGCACATTGTGTTTCATTAAAACGTGAAGTTACAGCATGAATTTATGGCTACAAATAATTATCATTTTGTTATGAAATAATCAATAAATTGATAAATTGATTTCTGTTTTTTAAAGGCTTCCTCAAACTGTCCAAAACTCAAAGATATTCTTCCTATAAATACACAAAGCGGTAAAAAGCAGCAAATAATGACATTTGGGAAAATAGAACCAACGATAGGAAGGTGCTCCTGCCTGATAAATGACTGAAACGATAAAACAGATTCGGAAAATGTTTGGTGATTAATCAAAAAATCTTTTCCGAACTGGTTTAGTCTTTAAATTATCATAAAAAATAGTGTGAAAGCTATTCCACTTACAGCGATGTGAAAAGAGAAAAACAGCTGATTCTGGTTTAATATTTATGAGTCTATCTTCCATCCATCAACATCTATTAATGAACTAGATGTCTACAGAACCAGGCCCAGAAATATTTAAACAATTGTATTTTTGCAGTTGTCTCACTTATGCTGCTTTCAAGCACCCCTGGTGTGCTTCAACTAAATTTCCATTACGGGTATGCAAATCAGACCAATTTGCAATGCATTCAAGTGTTTCTCCTCAAAAGCAATCAAAAGGGGGGAGGGGGGGGGGGAGAGACCTGAAAAGCATTTTTTTGTTGACTTTATCCCTTTTCCAAATTAAGTGGCACAGATCCACATCTTGCTGAGACAGAAGATTTTTGTTCTCAAGAATTTGTGAGCTCAGATTAGTTTTTTCAATGCTAATTTATTTACAATGAGCATGAGACGAGTACAAATCCATCAGTTGATGGCGTGGTTTCCATGCTCTTGACCCATTATTGTAGTCACCTCGAGAATCATAAAATTACAGCTTTCTCATACAAATTTAATTAAAATGTGATGATCATGGACACTTGGCTTACACATTGATAGATAATATATTTTTTTTCTTTTCTCAAAACCATTTTGGAAGTCATGGCCTTGATAGATTATGTTTTATAAAAGATAAATGTTTATACAGCACTGATACGATAATCATGTATGCTCTGGGTTTAGCATTACTATTGCCCTGGTGAATTGGTGACCACCTCGATTAATGTCATGAGAAATCAATTGGCTTTAATGAAATAACCCCGAAGAAACTCTCCAGGCAAAAATGGAAGAGGTGCTATTTCAGAAAGCAAAGGTCATACATTCAATGTGTGAGCAATTTGTGGACCGTCACCTAGTAAAGTCACAAACGATAAGACGCCGTCTACCTCCCATGGACAGCCTTTGTGGGAAACACTTAAAGGACCTTTTTTTATTGAATTTGTCACCACCGTGCTCTATAGTGATCCCCACCCCGATAACTGTCGAGATAATATCATACACCCAGATCATTTGGACAACGTAATCGCACTATAATTTTGCCAAATGCTTAATTTTCTCCAATTCAAACTCAAAGCACATAATGGTCCAAGCTGCATTCATCAGACAAATAGCTTAATCTCAAATGCATTTTGACAAAGAACATAAAATGAACTATTATTTACCAGAAATAGCATTATACTCTATAGAAAACCCAAATTATATGATCTGTTTCTTCGGCATATATTTAAATGACATTTTCAAAGACCAAACTAAATGTTCAATTGTGGAAAGAAATACAAACAAATTGCACCGCGCTAAGAAGGTAGCCTTCAAACTGATAAGACTGGAAGCGCACAACTTTACACAGAGTTTGTGAATAGATGTATAGTCCACAGGGAGAAATAGTGAGCGCACAAAATGAGTGAATGTGTGTGTCTGTGTGACGGAGGAGTAGAGGAAGGAAAGGGGAGAGAGGATGTCCCTATCAAATCCGGCAAAGTCCCAGTCTGAGACAGAAAATAGCTACTCTACTTCTATCTGTAAGCTCAATGTCCTACAAGCATATGACCGACCTTGTTCATGGATATGTATGTGGATATGTATCCATACAGCAAAATAAAGCGCTCATGATGTGTGCAGTTTGGGCTGCAGGCCGGATGACACCAACAGGAGGATGAAGACAAACGACATGTCAGAAACTGTGGACCGAGACGTTGTCATTTCACTGACACACCTGACAGCCCATCTCCACACACACACACACACACGCACACGCACACGCACACACGAAGATATAACTGTAGCTGAACCATTTAGGAGTGTGTGTGTGTGTGTGTGTGTGGGGAGGGGGGGGGGGGGGGGAGGGAAGAGGAGGACACTGTTCTCATTTCCTGTCAGTAATAACCATAAACCACTCAGCAAGAGTGACTACAAATTAATCACTGATCCCAACAGAAAATAGTTGAACCGCTGTTGGTGTGGCAGTAATCACTGAAAATTACTTCAAGCGTTAATGACTGCTCGGGATTTTAGCACCGAACTGAAGGCAGCGAGGCACTAAAATCGCGGCCATTAATACTAGAAATTGATGAGTGATCTAGAAGTGCGGCGTATCAAAGATATGGCGGCAATTCATCAGACTAGCCCCCTCTGCACACACAACCACACAACCACACACACACACACACACACGCCCTCCTCCCCTGTGCGCCCCCTTACCCCTGTCCCTCTCTGTAAATACCACTCTTAAATTATTGAGACCGAACTCTGGAGGGGATAGAGACCATGCATGGCCTTCCCACCTTCAGAGCTATTCACTAGGAAGGAAGCACTCAAACACATGCACGCACACACACACACACAGTACACACAAATGCCAGGCCAACCTCCCACCGTGAGACAAACACAGACCAAAAACAGCACAGTGTACGAGCACAACATTTTTACCTCGAATTCCTCCGACTCAATGAGCAGTTTGGCGGTGGTGACGCGAGACTCGTACGGCGGGATCTCATCCTGGAGAGGCAAGACAACACCGTCACCTCTACGCCGTTCACACAAACATAGTTCTTCCTTTGTCTGATAATAACACGATCCAATTTCAAGGTACGCAACATTCTGCCGCTGTGTGGCTGTTAATCACAGCGAATGTGGGCAGGCTGAGTTCAGATCCACCTGCTCCTGGAGATAAGAGTCGTAACAGTGGTGCTACTGGGACTTTAGTCTCAAATCTTCATCCCAACCCCTCTTATAGCACATTTGCTGAGTATCTGAATGCCATCTATTTGGTGTCATTTGGAACCCATCCTTACTTTGACATTACAACCATTTCTTTCTTTAAGCCAAATTACCTGAATTAATTTGCTGATTTATCCTTTATACACTCTCCTGGTTTTCCCTTGTGCTTTCATATACACTCTGTCTATATACACACACACACACACACAGGTTTGTGAAGTATTTGTTTCATCTCTCTACTTTTTATCCCTCATTTTGATATCTCTTACTTTGTTATCTCGACTGTGTACTCGTGTTTGTGCTCACTGCAAAGCACGCTGACAATCCTGTTAATTGAAAGTGCTTTATAAATAAACTGGGATCTTATGAGTGTGTGTTGCTGTCAGATAATTACTAAGCACGTCTCCAACTCACCTGCATGTCTTTGTCTGTGCTGAAAGAAGCTGCACTTTGTTTCAGGGCAGGTAGCCACGCTCCAACACTCTTCAACAGGTATTCTTTGCCTTCCTGAAGACAGAAACATGCATGCACAATTCATAAACAACTAAACATGCATATGTTCACGGAGATGAAGGCACAAAAGTCAAATAAAAAGGAAATTTCAATTTTGAATTTTTGAATTCAAATCACTTATACAGGCTGGATCAGGAATGCTCCATAGAAGTCAATAGTCTTTTGATTAAAGTGAGGTCAGGTCAATATTTTGACAAAATTATTCCCAGAGTATTTCTAAATAGACTGTTGGCGTATGTGGGAACATACAGTGTGACTGAAGCCAGCCTGACCCCTACAGCGTACAGCTAGTAGTACAGATCCACTTCAGCTTGAAAACAACTTTTTAGAAAGATTATGTAAAAAGAAAAACGCCTTTCCATTAACAATGCAATGTCGCTGGAAACAATTTTTGCTATATTTGTACTCTCTTTATTAAATTGTCTCCAGGAAACATTGGGAGAGTGCTATTATGTCCCAAACATGCAATCCCAGGCTTGTAGCACATTTTGAACATAAAATAACTGTAAATGGCTGAAAATGGCTGTTATTATCCAACTCAAAGATAAAATAGTGAACCAAATAACTCACAAAATGCGACTTTTACGTTTGCAAAAACAAAATGGGTGGCATTCTTAAGGATGCTCCACGTACATTTCACAGTGAAAGGTTTTGCCCTTAATAACAGTTGGTAGAGCAGCAATACTTTAAATATATCTTGAAAATGAAATTGCTTTTTAAAATGAGAACAAATTTTGAAATATAATCAAGACTTATAATATATATAAATCTTCTAAACTCAACGTCAGATGCTTCATGCTGCAAAGTTCTTGTGAGATCTTTTTCAAACTGAGCCCGATAGACTGCTGCTCTCCCATTTATCAGATGACTATATGACCTCAATGATCTGCCCAGTAATTAACATTCCTATCGGCATGACCTGTCTGTGTGTGTGTGTGTGTGTGTGTGTGCGTGGTGATGCGAGTGTCCATCTGCTGATTAATGGCATACAATTCAATTTTCTCAGAATAATTAACTCAGCAGATTCCCGCTTTAATGTGGTGATAACTCATGCTGTGTGTGTGCGCGTGTGCGTGAGTGTGCATGGACTGACCTGGTTTCGCTCTGTACTGAACAGGTAACTTGCCATGAGCTGTAGAGCCTCGGGGTTGTCATGGTGATACTGTAATGCACGCTCAATGAACTCCTTGCACTTGTCTGCAGCTCCCTCTTCCATGCTACACACAAACACACACACACAGAGAGAGAAATACAAATCTCAACTCATTAAAAAAGCGATAACATGAAAAGGGGCTACAAGTGTTACTCTGTGTGCTGTAGTACCAGAGGTCTGTGAGGTAAATCTCGGCCATGGAGCAGTAGGCTACACAAACATCCTTCGCTGTGGGCAGCTCGGTGTCCTCATCTGGTGGGGCAGCAGCTCCCGCCTGAGCCTGCTTAAAGATCAGAGCGCAGAAGTCTTTTAAGTTAAATAAATCAAAATATAGTAAACACGGGATACAATTATCTTCTCTGAAAAAACATTTTGATGTGTCATAGTAGAAAAGGGCTAAATGATAAAATGAATGGTGACTGAATTCCATTTAGCTGATTCGGTTTCAGGGTCCTGGTTGTCAACGCTGGCTCCCTGTCACGGCTTACAAGGACAGTTGAATAGAATGGAGCCATTGTTAATGTTATTAGTAACAGCTTTGCTTTTCCTCCATGCCAAGTCAAAAAGTCGGCTGTGAAAAGGGCCTATGAAGATTTGAATTATGCAGAAAAGCTCAAGCTTTTTCCTAGTTATATTATCTAACATTTTCAATGAAAGATGCTATTTCTTATAAAAACTGTCAGAAAAGTTATTTAAATTACACCAATTGTACAAATTAAATAATGTAAGTTAGAAAATGTGTGAATTCAACTGGAAACAAAACAAGACATCATTAGTGTAACATTAACATCGTTATAGATAATAATAATAATGGAACACCTTAAAGCTAAGGCATTATGAATAACTCTCCGCTGAGGTTGTACACTACCAAGTGATTAATGTATTGATTTTCAATTGAACTGACAGTGCTTGGTGGATCAATGTCATGACAAGGTGAAATGCGATAGATAAATGGATAATAATTATGCCATATATTGTTCAACAGCACCCTCTTGTGAAGATAAATACCATCACATTAGCATTTAGCCTTGGGTGCAATGGCATCTCTCCGTAGTTAATGCTAAGTATGTACAACTAAGTAATAGAGGAAATGTGAGTGTGTATGGTGGTGCGCTCACTGTGGTCTGTGCTTGTTTGTCCAACATAGACAGCAGGACTTGTATTCCTTTGGTGTAGTAGTTCACTGCCTCCTGGCCTGTGTGGATTTGCCCCAGGTACAAGTACTTACTGTGGCCTACATCTGGGCTCAGCTCCACTGCACGCAGAAAAGCTTAAAGATAATTGGTCAAGGAGGCTCACTCCACTCAAACAACACCATATGTATCAGTGTTATATTAGTGTTTACATGAGATGACTGGGTTACCGACATGCACACCACATGAAAGAATAAACCTGCATAAAGGATATTCCCTTCGCTTTCTGTGTGTCCCCTAGCTCAGAGCAGATGTGTCCCTGCATGTCTAGAGCTTGCAGGTTGGTGGACTCCACATCCAGGGCTCGTTGACAGAAAAGGCCGGCCATATCAAAGTCAAAACTGTCCATGCATTCTTCTGTCTGTACAAAAGATGATCACATGATACAGATAGATGATCAGAATTACAAATGCATTTCAAAAGACATATCTTTAATGTGGATATATTGTCATTGTCACCTTTTCTAGTAGCTGTTGCACAGAGTACTTCTCAGCTGTCTTCTTCTTGGCTTTTTCGTGTACTCTTAGTTTCATCCTTTCTTGAGGCGACAATCCAACAAATCCTGCATCTGCTGTGAGAATAAATAAGCGGAGAGTTAGTTTGGGCATATTTGGTCTTGTTCGAAGTGGAAATCAAAGCGTAACAGATTAATTTACAATAACATTAACTGTGATCTGAGAGGTTGAAGTTACATACGAACCAGCAAAATGGTGTGCTAATAAACAAAATAATAAACTAAATTACTGTTTGGGCGATTGTCTTTCCTCTTCGGCTTGCTTTTCTTTTTGCCCTTTGCTTGTCCTCCCATGGTGGTAAAAATACAGCTGATATTTTTTACAATTTCTGTCTTCAAAACAGACTTTTTCCAACGTGTGGCTCACACGCGTATGTCTGAGATGGGGGGATGCAGTGCGCATGCTCTAAGCAGCAACTGTGTGACTATTACGGAGAGAGGGAGTGGACAAAACGAGCGGTTTGAAATAATGGAAAAAACATTATTTACACCGTACAAAATACGAAATTCTGTTAGACATTGCGTTTAAGCGCATGATTTAATACTGGCGTAGCCTTAGACTAACACAATTTAAGTTGTTTTTCCCCCGGAGCGCTGATTACTTAAGGCGGGCTTTAAATGAATTAAACGATTCCCTGTTTGAGGGCGGGTGCTCAATATGATTGACAAGCTTGTAGACCATTGAGGTAACGCCTTGAAGCTGAACCCCTTGACGCATCTAGAACTTTCTGGATTTCAACCTATCGGCAGGCACGTCAAAACGTACGCACATTTTTTTTAACAATGCTGTTGTAAATAAACGAATGACAGAGACGTTGCTGATAGTGGAATAGCTACCACAATATATAATCAATACGGATTCCCGTTACTCGACTGTGTATCAAGGTAATTCAGATTCAACGTCTTCTAACTGATGGCTAATCGTCACACAACAGCTAGCTACCGGCTTAGCTTTAACGTAAGAGGTGACGGAGTGACAAAGAAATGAAAGATTAGCTGCTAGGAATACTGCTAACGCTAACTGCTGACGTTTTCACGTCAATTCAGCTCTTTTTCAAAATCACAACAGTTTAACGAGATAACAAACGTGTGTCTGCCTGCTCTCAGTACTTCATTACTAACTACTGGACGTCCACACAACTGTTTGCCTTCTCGGTTGTTAATAATACGAGTAGGCTGTCCAGCGTTACACTGATAAGTATAAACTAGCTATATCGCGCCATTATCGCCTCGTGCGATAAAGTTATGTGTGTAAAGACATGGTGTTCCCCTCAGATGGTGACACTAGTGTATGTTTTTGTCCCATTGCTTTGCAGGCTGCTGTGGTTACGTTGATGTCATTCCCACCCGCCAGTTTGCTGCCAGCCACTAGAGTCAGACTGTGTCGAGCAGCACAAGTAGCTTGTGGCCGATGCCACAGGCTCGACCTGCCGAGAAAAGGGGACTGTCAACCTCAGAAAGAGCTGCCAAGTTGGCCTCAACGACATACTTCTCTTGTTCCCTTGTGCCTGTGGACCTACCAGCTGTAAATTAGTGTCATGTCGGATTTAAATAAAGAGGTGGTGGATCTGGTTTGGGGGAGACCCTCAAGTGGAAGTGTGTCTGCCTCCATCTTCCGTAGATGGAGCCAAGGTATGATGCTTTGTCTCTGAATGATTACATGAATTGATGGGCCTTTTTGCAGAATGGGAAATACACCCAAAACTGGGTTGTTGACCCATATACTATTGAGAGCATCCAGTGTATCCAGGGTTTAATTCTAACCCAAAAAAGTGCAATGGGCAATTTAGTGGTTTAGTATGAGTATTGCACATGATCATTCCTGCTATAGAGTTTAGTCAGTGGTCTGAGCATGCATGCACTTGTGGCTTTTTAATGTCTACTGGGTGACAGTGTCTAAACAACCTGACTTATTTGTTATTACTGTGAACCTTTTTAATGTTGTCTTGCCTGTGTCTTTATTACAGGATTTGTTTTTAGTGAGAATGAGCAAACGGCGCTGGAGCAGTTTGAAGGAGGGCCGTGTGCTGTCCTTGCACCTGTCCAGGTATGGTCTTGTCCGACATCCTAGCAATGTCAGGGCCTAGTATCAATTTCCATTTACTCCCATTGGGTGAGCCAGCTTTTACACCTGGCAGACTTCCTTTGTTACTTAGTCTGTGAGTCTTATAGGTGTATGCATTGGTGGCAATGCTTGATTGATAAACAATTATTGATCATACATAAATTAAGTAAACACAAACGTCTTCGAGAGCAGACTATGGACGAATAATACAAAGTGTACAAAAATATATAATATAAGAATGGAATATTTTCCTAAGTTTGTGTTTCTTTACAGGCTTTCCTCCTAAAGAACATTCTCTTCAACAGAGAAAGTTCCAACTGGAGACAGATGACAGGTAGCTTGTCCACAGCTTGTGCTATTGTTTTGTGGAGTTGTATGGCTTGTTATATAGTCTATTTTTTATGTTTGTGTCTGTTAGAGGAGGAGCAGAAAACAGCGCTATGTTCCACGCTGAGTGAAATCCTGGAATCTGCCTGTTCCAGCCCCTCAACTGGGTTCTGCCTGGTGACTTGGGCCAAGGGACAAAGCCCACATACTAGCACACACACTAACACACAGACGCAGACACAGGACATGCCAGAGAGCAGCCAGCCTCCACAGGAACAGCCACCCAGTGAGTCATATGTCTATCACATTCAGAATGACTGTACAAACAAATTCTCACTGAATCATTTGACAGTTTGTAGTTTTCTTTCTTTGCCATGTTCTGATGTTCCCATATATGTGTGTTTTTAATGTGCCAAGCTGCTTTAACTGCTGAGGACCTTGGCTTTGAGCGATTTCACAGTGCTCTCCAGTAAGTGACTGTAGATAACACCTTGCATATTATGTATAATCTACCTCAAAGCAGATAATCTTGCCATTATTACCTCACAAGTTCTTGTTTTACAATTCCAAATATGCAATACTGGGAACATCATATTTCTCAGATTAGTATCCGCAGAGGGGATTGGGTGGTATTTGATTAATTTGTCTGCAAGAATTGGCTTTCACATTGAATTGACTGTCTCTCACAATTTGCTGACTCAGCACTCTCACTGATTGCCTAGGTTAAAAAAAAACAAAAAAAACTACCTCTCCCATCCATTCTTACACACGTACCGTCTGTCCCCACACGCCCAAACTAAGTGTATGCAAGGCTGCGTTCTCCAGTGGAAATATTGATATTTCATTACACAGCATACAGCTGAGACCACAGTCAGCAAAAAGCAGTGCTGACTCACAGTGAAGACATGCATACTAACGAAGACCGACACCTCCACTTTCAAGCTTTCCAAGGTGGAGCAAAAGAGGGTAGTGTCTTCAAATAGACAAGATTAGATTTTCCTTTGCCCTCTGATGCATTTAATTGATTTCTTCCCCATTTATAAAAGTAATTTTTTACCAAGTGGACATGACGAATACAATGAATACACCAGTGTCATTGATGGTAAAACCCAATAAATCTTTTGTCTTGATTGTTTCATAAATTAACCTGATGTTTGTTCCCATCCTGTAGTAAGCGGACTGTAATGTCAGTGTCTGGTCTCAAAGAGGAGGTGTTGTCTCTCTACCACACCTGGAGGGGGTGCTGTGGAGTCTTGTTATTTCTCTACTCTGTCATCTTAACCAAGGTAAAGAAAAGAAAAAACTGGATGGAGAAATATTGAATACTTATTGGAACTAATAATATTGTCAATGTTGTCTCTGGTAGCACATTTATTTAAGTAATTATCTTAAAGTGATAATCGACTAAGACATTTTGAAAACCTGCATTAGGTAATTTGATTTTTTTCATTATTAATGACCTTTTAGTTATTGTGTTATATATATATATTTTTTTTTTTTTCTTTATTTTTTTTCTGTTGCATCAATGTTCAAATGCAAAGAAAATGAAATGTAGACTCATCTCTTCTGTGCAGGGCATGGAGAATATAAGAAATGAGATCCAGGACACAATGGAGCCTCTCATAGACCCTGTGCATGGCCATGGCAGGTATTAAAACACCTTTCTTCAGCAGTTCGACTTCAACAAAAACAGTTAAACATCAGTTTTTTTTGTGTGGTTATGTTGGATATCTTTAATTTTCTCTAAAACTCTTGATGTCTCCTTTCCTATCTATCCTTTTAGTCAGAGCTTGGTGAACCTCCTTGTAACTGGCCATGCTGTCTCTAATGTCTGGGACGGAGACAGGGAATGTTCTGGCATGAGTACGACTTCCATTAACAAACTGCATTCAACACACAATTTTCACACAACAAACATGCATAAATCAAACTCAGTTTTGTGGCCCCAATTTAAACTTTTCCACCAGAGGGCAACATATCTTGCATCCCACCAGCAGTGCACAAAAGACACAAATTAATGATCGTTTGATGTAATTTAACAAATTCTCATTTTCATTTTCTTTTTTCTCCCCTCATGGTAGAACTTCATGGTATTCATAAACAGGCATCAGTTGGCTTCCTCACGCTGATGGAATCTCTCCGCTACTGCAAGGTACAGACACATACAGGTTGCAAAAGAATAAGCAAATTGTTAAAAGATTGTTCATGGCAAATACACATAGGATACTTGTTTTTAGGAAGAAGACTCCTTATGAATTGAGAAACACACTCTATAAACTGAGATAGTGCTAGAAAAACAAATGAACAAATACATGCTCACTGTTACTTGTGACTCTAGGACACAGCCAACGTTTTAACACCGACCACAGAGAAAGCACTGAAAATATGTGTTTGGAGGAAACAGTCCCAACAAACTAACTGGGCATATTTAAAAATGGATCGCAAAAGATAATTATAAATACATGTGATGTGACATAATCATCTCGAAAAACAGGAATCGTGTTTGCAATTGGAATGTATGTATCATTGCCAAGATAAGTAAGCTAGAAAAAGTAGCTATTCCAAGTTAAGAGCAAGCAGATTGTTGCCAAAGAGAGTTTTTAAGAGTAATTTTAGAGACCAGCTCATATCAAATAAGGTGAGGTATTCTCATATAAACGATGTTCATATATTTGGTTTTTTTTTTTTTGTCTATGGTAATCAAGTTCAAGCTGTATATGTAGATCAGCTGACGACTAATAAGAGAAGATCCAAGTGAAAATGATTTGACATTAACATTGAGGAGATCCATTTCATTACGTAGTATTATTTCTTCAGGATCCAGAGAAGTATTTTACTGTTCATATACTGTGATATGTAATCTCCGTTCGAATATGAATGTACTTCATGAAAAGACTGATGTTAATATTTTAACAATTACTGATTAATAATGAAGATGACTGAAAATAGACACTCATTTGTTCCACATTCCTTTATTGTGTGCGTTTCAGGTCGGGACATTCCTCAAGTCTCCAAAGTTCCCTATTTGGATTCTTGGCAGTGAAACTCACCTCTCTGTGTTTTTTGCCAAGGCAAGTTCAATACGCTCCTCCATAAGCTACACATATTTCACTTACAAAGACACAAAGTGCGTAAGGTGAGCCAGTCTCCTCAGCAGGTTGGAAAAACCAAAATATGGAACGTGTTTAACCGATTTAATATAGTGCAGGTCAGATATCAATGTGGGGAAAGAAAGAGAGGCAGAATGAGAGGGGAGGGAAAATACATGCAGGAGATAGTCATATATGGCCAGTGCTGTTCTTGAGTTTTCAGCTATCCAGGGGGAAAAGAAACATGCACACACTTTCATCTTCATGCTCTCTCTTTCTCACGCACATAAAAAGACACACAATTTATGTTTCTTAACCATATGCCATCAACTAAACAATGTGTTCATAATATATGACCGTAATGTAAATTGCTGAATTTTGGGATTCAGTGAGAGCTTCCATTTACAGTACAGCATATACTTCTGTCTACCCTCACTGTCAGGTTCATTTCAACAATATGGATCACACATTTTTCTGTCCTGGCACTTGTTCATAAGAATCAACACTCAGTAACTAAATAACAAACCCCTTCGCATATTCATGTTTGACTTTCCATTACATCTCTAGAAATGTTAAGAATAGGAAAATTAGACTGAGATTTAGAAGCAGCTGCTTGGTTTGAGAAATAATAATAGCATTGAATGACACACTGTTGATTTACTGAAAATTAGATAAATGTCCCGAATGAGGTGTTAAAAAATGAAAGGAAACATTTAAAAAAGCAAGACACCTGTCTCAAAGGAAGTGAAGATCTCTCGTTCACTCACTTGCCCAGTGTCTGGTGTGTTTTTAGTTAGGGATTTTGCTGTTGTTTACATGTCAGTAACACCAAATGAAAATCCTGTCTCCACTTATACAGAGCCTTTTACAGTTTGTAAACAATTATGACATGCATACGTGTATGCATGCAGTTTGGCAAAGGGAGTAAAGTGGAATGCAATAGCAAAGGGTTTAAACACCAAAAGATTGGGAATGCAACCTAAACAAATTGGCTTTCCGGGCCTGTGTGCAATCAGTGAGCGGGTTGAAATCATTAGCAAGTGGCCCGATACTTATTGGCCTGATATGTATTTGGTGGAGAAACTTGGCATGTTTCTACACCAGCAAGAAATTAAGAGTCAGTGGATGCTTACGACGTTATCTGTGCTCATGTACTGAACGTCAAATACCAAGACATAGACTCTTGAGTTTTGAGTTTATTGAGTTTTAAAATGAGCGCCACAAACCTCAGTCCAGTGGTAGTTCACGTGTCTGATAGCGTGCAGCCACTGACCCAACCAGTGTTTTGATTGAACGAGCGATCATCTTAACTGGTGACTCCCAGCTGAATGCTGCTCTTTGGGCCGACAGCTGTTAAAAAAACCCAAACAGAACATGATGTCCTCGTAAAAAAAAAAACGTCAATCAATTTTAATTGAATTATCCACGGCAAGTATTTACACAAGTTACTATGAGCAACCATGGACGCATTTGGCTGAAAGTCAACAATTAACACGTTCACTCATTAAACTGAAACACCTGTTGCTCTGAAAGTGTAGAAGTTGAATCTGCTGTTGGATTATCAATTATGAAAACCGAACATGCGACAACCAGACATTCTGGTCCTGTTAACGTCAATGTTAAAAGCTCACTGACTAGGTAGTCTGTATGGCTGGGCCAAAACACTCTTCCCACACCAGAATGCTCAAGTATATGTTTGACGTAATAGTGTCTGTAATAGTCATAACAAGCGCTTGAGTCTAAATGACTGCTCTTGAGTTCTGTGAGATTCTGTTCTGCAGAGTGAACTTTTGAGCTTTGGTAGCTTTGTGTGCCAAGAAGAACGGTGCAAGAAACACAACTGGAACCAGGTTCATGTTGCCGAAATGCAGGAGAAAACCTCTAGACCTGTGCTCTCTAAAAGGGCCATGATATCCTGCTCCTACAGCATCAACTCGGATATACACCATGCCACAAGGTATATAAAGCACAATCTGATTGAGGTCGACCTTACTGCTGTAATTTTGAGAGAAACTTTGGCTCTTGGACAGAAGTTTCATCAGAACATTGTGCTTAGTGTGGATGCGTGTACACACTCGCCCAGTTTCCACCCGGACAAGCATGTTTATCATCTCTATCAGTGAACATGTAACATGATACATTGCTGTAGCCTGTGAAGGAAGCTGGCAGGTTTGGTTGTAGCAAATCGATTCTCCCTGCTGTTGTGAAAATGGCACCAGAGAGGCAGAAAAATCCCAGGCAATCATCTCCATCATACCGCCACACCCTTATTATACCATTGATTAAAAGCTCTGTTACATACATTAAGCTCAGGCCTGCGAGGGAAGTAGATCATATGTTGGCTCAGTGATGAACCAAAGTCGTCATGCATGCGCTGATGACCAGAATTACCGATTGCTACAACTCCCCCGGCACTAGTGACATGCTCACATATACACACACACATTCCAGGGCCCGGGGAACCTAATCCTGATTAGTGTGTGTGTGTGTGTGTGTGTGTGTGTGTGTGTGTGTGTGTGTGTGTGTGTGTGTGTGTGTGTGTGTGTGTGTGTGTGTGTGTGTGTGTGTGTGTGTGTGTGTGTGTGTGTGTGTGTGTGTGTGTGTGTGTGTGTGTGTGTGTGTGTGTGTGTGTGTGTGTGTGTGTGTGTGTGTGTGTGTGTGTGTGTGTGTGTGTGTGTGTGTGTGTGTGTGTGTGTGTGTGTGTGTGTGTGTGTGTGTGTGTGTGTGTGTGTGTGTGTGTGTGGCTTCAGGTGGATGGCTTCCTGTAGGGAATGTGATTCCAGAGTTCCCATCTGGATCCATTTGTCCCATTGGAGACTGGGAGCACACTTGAACACACACATGCATGCATGCATATGAACTGACGTACATACTGACGCTACACTATGCCGCCTTTGAGCCGAAACTGGGGGGGGGGGGGGGTGAGAGACATTGGGCAAGGGCGGTCTGCTGGTGCACCGCACTCAGTGTGACCTGGTCCTCTTTCAAAAGGAATCAATGTTTGGAGCTAATTTGAAGCACACTGAGATTTCCCAGGCTTGGTGATACAAAAATACACGCTACCTGGTTATGTAGCTTTTAGCTCCGATATAGAGCCATCCCCACAAAAGCAGAAAACCTGATCCCTGCTTCTGATGTGTCAGCGGCTCCTTATGTCTGCCATTGGGGACGGGTGTGTATTCCCCCGAGTCGCTGTCAGTGTGTGACTGTGGCTTTCAGACCATCAGCTTAATAGCATTAGTGTTTTTATCTAATCTACCGACACAAAGGCCATTCCACCAACTCTGATTCCTACCCACAACACCCCCCGCATTCTCTATCCTCTGTTGTATTAATGTGTGTGTGTGTGTGTGTGTGTGTGTGTGTGTGCACGTGAGAAAGAGGCTGAGTGTGTATAATGGCATGTAATGGGATCTGTTTTTGGAAAAGAGTTTCTGAGACGCCAGAGGACGGAGACAGACAGAGTGAAGGCGAAGAGGGGACGGGTGATGTATGAGGCATCATGCAATATGTTTAATAATATCTTTCTTCTTCCTTCCTTTCCCTGTTCCTGTCTTTGAAAGAAAGTATCCACTCCTGGTGCAGCAGGTTACCCAAGTAGAGGTTTCTCTGGGGCACCTCAGCTAACCTCTTCAGCGTATTGGTCCCTCATGGGAAGAAAGGAAGTAGAAAGGAAGGATGCACTTTAAAGAGTGGAGCAGTGGTCACTCGGGAAAGGGGGGTGATCCTCCTGTGACATTTCACATCTCTCCTCTTTCCTCTCCTCTCGCTGAGTGATGAGGTTCACAGACTGTATCTCTGTTTCTCAAGAGAGTTGTGTGTGTGTGTGTGTGTGTGTACAGTAGTCGTGTTCTGGGTCAGTGATTTACTAGAGAGAGAGCAGCCGCTGTGGCGCTTCGTGTCCCTTAAGACTCAAACTGCTGTCTGCAAAATGTCCTTCATGGACTTGTAAGGACCAGAAACTTAAACTGTGAGTGAGCAGACAGCGTTAATGTAGGTCAGTTTATTTTAGTCAGACTTTATTGGCAAAAACAAAGTAATCGTGTTGTGCGACATACCGATACTGGAAAAGTATCACATTTAAAAACTGAATAATTTTAAGACTGTTTGAATAAGGTGTGTGTGTGGTGGCCGTGTTTTTCTCTCATGCACGCTGCATGAAGGGCTCGTGTCAACCACCCACTGCTTGTCGACAGAGCAGACTCATAGAGGGAAATATGGCACTAAAGTACTGTAGCTGAGGCTTATGTGTTGCCCCTATACTTATGAAGCAAATACAATTATAAACAGTAGGCCGCGTCGTTCGAACCCAAACGTAAAACTATTTGTTCCTGCACCTTTCCGTACTACCTTTCACAATAAAAGCTCTAGACGTATACGCTGCATTGCTGTTTATCAGCGGGAACCTAAATTCCCTCGGGGCATTTCACTAAGTACCAACTCAACAAAAGTTCTGAAATTATTATTATTATTAAATTTGTCTTTCATTGACATTTTCAAAATGTTCAGAAGAAAAAATTAGTTTTAATTTCCGTGTTCCTGATCTTTTTGTCTTGGTATCATTTCCATTGCGAGATAGGAAATTGGTATTGTAAAAGCACTACACAGGAAATTTACTGTATTGCCAATAGGGCTAGGCTATATCTTTGATCACAGAAATCATGATCACAGAAATATCTGTGTAATAATATCTTCAGTTTAGAATAGTATATCAGAAACTAAGTGATATACTAAGTGAGTCCCCAATAATGATATACCATTATTTAGCAGTTATGCATTACATGAGACCAACTTTTCATATTAATAAAACAAACAAAAGCTGCCATAACCCAAATTTGGTTCGTTTTTTATCACAGCTCGACCCGACTTAGTAATTTGAACAACAGAAATTTGAAAATGATAACATGATATGATCACATCAACACAATACGACGCCAGTGAATTTATATACAATAATATTATATTATACTCGTCCTCCCCAGTGTACCGAAAGGTCGTCGGAAAACAAGTTTGTGCTTTCTGTTAAAGAGGATTACTTTCTGTCCTTCGTATGATCAGAGGGTGCGGGCCACACACAAACCCAAAGTAACAAAGCGGAGTACATTAACAGTCATTAATAATCTGTGACAGGTCAGACCATGGGTCATTGTAGTTGGATGAAAAGTGTCTGTGTCGGTGTGTGTATGCGGCAGTATTCTTCCTTTTCCCTTGTGTGTCGTTTTCTGACATA
Organism: Cottus gobio; assembly: GCA_023566465.1. Taxonomy (NCBI): domain Eukaryota; kingdom Metazoa; phylum Chordata; class Actinopteri; order Perciformes; family Cottidae; genus Cottus; species Cottus gobio. The sequence goes on from CM042221.1 coordinate 21,385,265, forward strand.
TGACCCATCATTACGCTATATAACTATCCTCTGGTGTTGCCTCTCTTTATGATGAGACACTGTCTTTCTCATCCATGACAGCTCCATAAATCACTACTTTGTGCTGTCGCCCACATCTGACACACACACACGATACAGTAGATACTGCAGACACTCCTTTTGTAGCAAGAGAGATAGGTTTTCCATTGTTTTCTGTACTTGTAATCACATGTGACACCGGCTATTTAAGGTGAAAAAAAAAATAAACACATCCTCTCTCGATTACACGCCCTCACACACAGATTCCATCCTCAGTTTCCCTCTCAGCCTGTCATGTAGTGGGGCTGTCGCTGCCTGCTAGGAACAAGGCAGGAGACACTGTCTGAGACCTCTGCTTTGTTGTCTTGAAACCGATCCCTTCAGACGCACTCTATGGCCACTCAGAGCCTCTCAGCACAAACAATAGCCCTTTGGCTGGACCGGAGGGAAAGAGAGTAATTCTAGTAAAGTACTATGCCTACCTGTCTTTCCTGAAGTACCTACCTGCAAGATGAGATAAAGAAAAAACGAGGGGGGGGGTTGAACAAGAATGGAAGAAAAAGTCAAGGGTTGGAGGGGAGGAAATACTCAAAGTGTAGTAGCTACTTAGCACAGGAAAAGGGTAGAATCGGACAAGAGACAGAACAAGAGGAAAAAAGACTGTAGCGGATGAGTTGTCAACCTAAGAGAGCCACTAAGTCTAGTGGGAAGACAGCAACAGAAGTGCAGATGGATAGAGTTGAAGGTTTAGGCAGTGGTCAGTAGATTCTCCCCAGAAAGACTCAAACTCAGAGTGTGGTTCTTTATCTATTAGGGTGTGAGGCAGGAAGTCTGGGCTGATGATAAGACAACCAGGATGAAGACGTGTTTGAAGTTCTGCATTATTTAGTGTATTTAAGTCCTTTGTGTGTGTGTGGTGTTTTGTTTCTAGGTTGAGTGGCTTGTTCTGTTAAGGAGGTCAAGGGCTTTTGCAAAAGAGTTGTGGTGATCGGAATGTGCTCCTTGATTACATAATGCTCACTTACACTTTTGCTGATGCCAGGTCCTTTTGTGAGTGCGTGTCCTCGTAATGCATCTCTGCATGAATATTTGGGCTCATGGAGAGAACAGGATGCCAGCTTGTGTTTGAGTATAAGCAAACAACCTTCTGCAGGGGACACAGCTTCCCTCTCTTACACCGACGCTCACACATGATGTACACAGTGGGCTTGGGAGGATAGAAATGCGGAGACACAAAAACACAGATGTACACACACACACACACACACACACACACACCTTCCCTGTGGAGTGTGTTAGCGCCATGACATGTTTTCCAACTCAGCAGCATCTTCCTCGGGCCTCTAATAAAACATGGATCAAAGACGGCCAGGCAGACCTGTCATCGCACACACAATCACGTAATGTGTCCGCGCATGGCCGTATGCTCACGCATGTCTTGTCTTTTTCCATGTGTTCATTAGCCCCGTATTGCTGTGTACAGGTTAGCAATTACGGGTCGTTTTAAGTTGTTGTTTTTTTTGTAGATGACCACTTACGAGGCTTCCGGTGAAGCGTTGACGTCTTGTAACTGTGGTGTTACCGGGTGATTTACTCGCACTGTGTCCGTCCTGCTCCGGAAGATAATAAACAGTTTTACAGAGCTTCGGTTCACGAGGCTTTAAGCAGCGTGATTGTGTATGACAGCCGAAGATTGACTAGCTGCTCGTGCCCTTGGGAAGAGATGCATGTTTTCTTAGGTCGGATATACTGTTTAGAAATATAATAAGTTTAGTTAGCAACAGTTTATCAAAACAGCTCATGTTTTGAGACGCATGCTTCACTGTTAATCCTACCTTTTAGTATGTCCGTCTTTAGGCTGCATTCAACCGCTAAGGAACTTTTTTTTTAGCACTTTACTCCTCCTAACACACCACAATGACCTTTGTTCACCCCTGTAAGTGAAGCGCAGACATATCTAGCTAATGACAAATCTACCGTTAGATTTATGGAGCCCGTAATGTTAACAAACCAGGACGCAGCTATGCCATGTGACAGAACAGTGTTCACCGGCCTGGGCCTGTTTTTCTTTGCATCTGAAGAGCAGGCAGCTGGGAGTCATCTCTTCTCAATGTGGCCCCCCCTCTCACACTCACACACACACACACACACACACACACACACACACACACACACACACTCTCTCATTCCCTGAGTAAACCCTGAATACGTTAATAAGTGGACCATGAAACCCTAGCAGCCTGCGTGAATCTGCGGCTCAAGCTTTAATAAAGGCCAGCTAAAGCAGATAAACAGGGTTCATTTGCTTTCCAACAACATTGTATGTTTGTTTGTCCGGCGCTTTGTTGTCATAAATACACTCCCTCACTCATGAGGAAAAACAGTGAGAACCCTTTGACTCTCGCCTAAACGAGTGAGTGTGAGACTCTTCTCTTTGAGAAGTATCTTATTTCATCCTCTTGTAAACATTTCCCTCTGCTTTTCTTAATCAAACTTCATTAAATGGTTGTGTCATGTAATATATCACCATGAGACCCTTACATTCATCGTTGTTTGTTTTCTATGTTGATAATCAGAAAGTGGTGGTTAAGCTCTGGGCAAGATCTGACAGGAAGCTTAAAGATCTCACATTCTGCTTGCAATTGTAAGATAAGAGATGGCAAAAACAAGACGTTCCTATCCCATGAGAACCTTCTCTGGGTTTCGAGTGTTAACTTTTCATTATGGCCAACACAAACTTGGGAATTCAAACTATCATCCGACCCCATCCAGCCTGTTCAGAAAGGCCACTGCACTCCTTCAGCCTGCAGCACACGGCTTCTCTGAGCTAACTTTTGATGTCTTTATTTATTAATGCAATCTATTTGACAAATGGGATGACGCATGCAATTTTGAACAGTTTCTCTTGGGTGGCATTCATGTTGTTTCACTCCGTTGCACAATTAAAAAGGGACGGAAGTAGCTGCATGAAAAATGTAAAAGCCAGATGTGATGTTTGTCAGATTCTTTGTTTCAGAAAAAGTTTTAAAAAAAAGTCAAATGCCGACATTTATATGCGAGCTGACGGGGTTTCATATGCCGTTAGATGATCTGACACACATTTAGTTTGAAGCATGCCGACTCCCTTCGTGTAGAAAGAACAATGATGTGTTGATTTAGTCAGCATCTACATTATAGTGTAAAGAGGCATCACCCGCTTCTCTTCATGCATACACACACACACACACACACACACACACACACACACATACACATTTATAATCCTCTTGCCAACACTGCTCTTTCTAAGCTTCAGCAACAAACAAACACCATAGAACTTGTCATAAATCATCGGTTGTATATGTAAGACTCAATTTCCTGATTGTGTGTTTGGAGTGAAAACAAGCCGTCTAACTTTATCAGCAGATCAGTTAATAACCCAAATGGATTCTGGTGATTGCACTGGCCCCTTAGATTGCATAGTCACACACACACACACACACACACAAACAATGTACATTAGCAGTGCATTACACACTACTGCTACGGGTGTCACTGTGTGCTGACGGTTCACCGTAGTGTGTTGTACATCACTGTGTTGTGCATCACTGTGTTGTGCATCACTGTGTTGTGCATCACTGTGTTGTGCATCACTGTGTTGTGCATCACTGTGTTGTGCATCACTGTGTTGTGCATCACTGCCTTGACAAAAGCAGTGAACGTCTGTGAGTTGTAAGTAGATGTAGATGGTCGTTCTAGTGTTTCAGCACTGATGAAGCCACATTCTCCACAATGAGATGTAATTTCGGCAGCCACTCTGTTCACTGTCTCACTGCAACCCTCCCTGTCTCCTCACTTGAGTCACAAATCACGGTGGTCACTTTTAGGTCATGCCTCTTATGTTGCTCTGCACAATCTCTCACCTTTTACACTGCTCTTTCTCTCATTTATTTCTCCCTGTCTTTCTGTTTCTCCTTCCCCTGTAGGAGATATCCCTGGTAGGTCCAGAGTCTCCATCCGAACAGGCGAGGAGGGTCTTCCAGTCCTTTGATCCTGAAGGTAATGAGCAAGTGTTTGTTACATGGACATTTGACACGTCATCCTTATGTTGCTCTCTCGGCCTTCACTCCCAGCACACTTGTTTTTTTAAACCATTCTCATTGGAACACCAGCTTTATGAAAGTCCTGGCACACCAATGTACTTTGATTAATCCAAACTTTAACTACGCGCACACACACACTGAGCAAACAATATCCTGGACCTGTTGTGTTTCTCTTCCCTTCTTCCTGGTTGAGCAGATGCATTTAGAACCTCCACTGCCCCCCCTCGCCTCTTCTTTCTTGTTCCTCGTCTCCATTATTTTTCTTCTGCAGGCAGAACGAGGCTCTGTTTCTCTCCCTTCATCTCCACTGTTGTTGTTTAGGTTGGTGAGATCAGCTCCTCTTACAGCTGAGTCAACCATCCCGCTCTTTCCCTCTCCTCGTTTTCCTAAACCGTCTTCCTTGTCACATCCAGGCGAGGGGAAGGAAACAAGGAGGGGGGACACAATGACAGTAGAAAGTTAAAGAGAAGACAGACTGTCGTGTCCGATGGACTTAAAGTCAGAAGTCTGCTGCTTTCATTGATGTCGCCTTAAGATTACAGTGTGGGATGTTGACCTGTGTTCATGAGCTCAAGAAAGCATATTGAAATTAAACATTTAGTCCTAACAGCTGTTCTGTAATGTTTTTCTTCTGCTGTCGAGAGGAGGGAGAGAAGCAGAGATGTTGAGAGTCGCACTCGAGACATGAGCATGTCCAGCTGAGTACCCGACCAAATCACCAGTCGTTATGCAGACCTTCAAATTTATGTTATTGTGAAATGAAGTATGCTGTTCTCGGTTGCCTTACAAACATTATTTACTTCCATGGTTTGTAGGAACAACTTGCTGATATGTAGAGATCTGTGTGTCTGGTGCAAAAGGATGTTACAATTAGATTCATCCTAACAGCTGGAGGCAGTCTTGCCTGCTCTGGCAACTTGGAAAACAAATATGTAAACCCAACTGTCTGTCACCTTATTCCTCCCCTTTGTTCTCCATCTGTCTTCCTGTTACACAAAATACAGCTTTGCACATTCTCAAATCCACGTCTGCCATCATGTGCTGAGACATTCTGCAGGCCATATGCTCTTTTCCCCAAACACACATGCATGGACTACAGTAGGTGCATCCAGAGACATAAATATACATGTTTACACATGCAGGGAGGATGCACCGTGCATGTCTCGCTCAAATTCACACACTGCAATGTATACACATGCTGTAGCCAGCAGCACAGTTGAGTGCTGCGTAAAAAGCCCATAAATCTGTGTGTGTCACATGTGGAGTCAGCAGAGCTCCCGGTGTTGTGGAAAAGAGGCGCCAGACTCATTCACACACACTACAGTGACTCACCAGACACACGCATTCAGCAACCTACTGTCTCAGGATGGTCTTTAATATATGGTGTTTGTCATTGTTCCTGTGTGGAGTGTTTGTGTGTGTTTGCGTGCTCGCTGTCACACTGTCAATTGTCACTCTGGGAGAATAACATCTGGCACTGAGAAGGCGAGATTGAGAGAGCGCTCCTCAGTTAATCTTTACAACACATGAGGGGTTTACGTATGTATCTAAACAACCGGCCACACGGGCTCACATTCAGATGTTTAAATGAGATGAATCTTTCAGTACCTAGAGACACACACACACACACACACACAAACGCACAAATAGTCTTTCAGGCAAAAACACATGTTAGTGTTTAGAGCTTCTCCACTCAGGTAAAGCAATCATCATGGCCATGGAATGTAGGTCAGCAAGGAAAAGGTGTGTGTGTGTGTGTGTGTGTGTGTGTGTGTGTGTGTGTGTGTGTGTGTGTGTGTGTGTGTGTGTGTGTGTGTGTGTGTGTGTGTGTGTGTGTGTGTGTGTGTGTGTGTGTGTGTGTGTGTGTGTGTGTGTGTGTGTGTGTGTGTGTGTGTGTGTGTGTGTGTGTGTGTGTGTGTGTGTGTGTGTGTGTGTGTGTCTCTTTTAGTTGTGTCTGATGAATTCATTCCCCAGGGCCAGTGATGTAAATAGTGCTTTCGCCATATGTGTAGGTGAAGGCTTCCTCTGGTTTCCAGTTAGAGCCAGTATTTTATGTTCTGTCTGGGGTCAGCCGGTGCACCAGTCTCTCTTTATGTCTCTCGCTCTCCCTCTCTCCAGATAATGGCTTCATCCCAGAATCTCTGCTGGAGGACGTGATGAAAGCCCTTGACCTTGTCTCCGAGCCTGAATAGTAAGTGCTTGCATGTTGGTGGGTGTGTGTGTGGGGCACCTGTAGAGCTTCTAAAGTTCCCACTCCTAAGTCATGGCCAGGCCAGGTCAGCAGCCCTGCGCTCGTGTTTCACTGCCAGGCTACTAAAAAGTTAGACCAGAGAGAGCCCACTGTAAAAGCGCATAAAGAGTCCGAAACGGAGGCTTAGAGGGAGATCATTAACGGCAGGAAGAAAGACCGAGAGGGAGGAAATGCTTTAAAGTGCCGCTTCAAACAGAAGCACGTTCTCATCTGAGGAACTGTGAGCCCAAACGCTGCAGCCGTGGGCCTCGGCCAAGTAACTGGACCACTGATGTGCTCTGCAGACCCCCAGATGGGCGATGCATCACAACACAACACAGCAAACCGTGCAAACGGGAGAGTTTCCTAACCACACAACAAGAGTTGCTGCAGAGATTCAGCCATGTGAAAAAAGTAGCATATCTTTAGTGCCTGGGGGAAAATGACTAATAGGAGTATCTAGATGTAATAAATTGAGGGCTTTCATCACTCATTAAAGATGAGTTAATGCTGTTCTTTTCAGTTGCCTGTGACTTCGGGTTTCTACGTATCCTGTGATCAATGTCCATCAGCTGATTTCATTTGTGGTAAACCAGCTTTGTGAACACTGACTCTTCAAAGACAAAGTTGGGATACAGCCCCAAGGATTTTTAGTCTCTAGATTGTTTTTTTGTTTTTTCTTTTGTGTTTGGGATAAATATTCATACTCAAGAGCCTAAAAAGCATGATTTCTTTCTGTCTGATCATGTAATACAATTTTGATATACGATTTTAGAAAGGTGTAAATCCACAAAAGCTCTTATTGCCCTGAGGTTTTCCCTTTTTATATACATACATTCATGCAGTTGATACCATTCAAACCCAGCATAAACCTTTAATTCCCATGATCCCCATCAACACACAACCACGTTTTGATAACAAATACTGAAGATATATAATGATTCCTGAGGAGATGCTCGTTTTTCCCCTCACTTGCCTGCAAGAGGATCAGAGGGTTGGCTATAGAGCAGCACATCTGATGCTTTTAGGGATTCATAATGCTCGATCACGCTCCACCAGGGTCCCTGCTGCAAATGCTACTTGTAGAAATCGATAGATGAAGAAACCATCCGTGCGTGTCCTCTGTGTCTTGGTATAACCCTTGCGTCTCTCTTTGCAGCCTTAAAAGGGCAATCTGACCAGATTTTTTTTTTTATCACGGTGAAATAATAACACTGATCCAACACGAAGGAATGTCTGGAAAGAAAGAAGTATATTTAGTTGCACCACGATATTCATGAAAACATGCACACACACACCGAAACAGGCATCATAAGTCCACATTGAGTGATGAGGTGATCGTAAATTTTATTTGGCTGTCATACACAACTTAGACTGCTATTTTTGCTCCTTCCAACCCTCTTGCATGTTTTCTCTCTCTGGATTTGTTGCTCTTTGTTTCTCTACTGACTTTTTACGTACTTCCTATCCATCTATGTTTCTATCTCTGTGCCTTCTCAGTGTGAGTCTGGTGAAGAGTAAACTGGATCCAGAGAGTTTGGGAATTATTCTTCTCGGCCCGTTCCTGTTGGAGTTTTTCCCTGATCAGGTGTGTGCATGTGCAGAAGTGGACTTCCGCCTCAAACATAAACACACAACCAGGACGACAAATTCCTTCCATCAGTCATACATTCTATATCGCAGTTAAAACACATGGTCAAAGAGTTGTCTACACACACATATGGGTGACACTAATGTCTTTTTTTCCCAAGCATATGTGAAGTGCTGTTTTAGAAAATCAAAGGTTTTTAATGCCCAAAACATTCCTGCGGCGTCTCATGTGAAATGTATGCGTGCGTGTTCACCATCACATGGCGTTACTCGCCGAGAAGCTTAGAAAGAGCGGTAAGACGGCTTTATGAGGCAGAGCGAGAGAGGGAGAGATAGGGGAACTGTGTTAAAGTGATCAGGGCTTTAGGGACTCGCCAGAGGAATGGCCCCAAGCCGCAAAGAAATTATACTACCATTAGCCAACTGGACACACACACTCAGACACACGTGGGATTGGGGTGAGGGTTAGGGTTTCATATATAGGCATTTAAACACGAGAAGCTCCGCACACTCGCAGACAACACACCTTATTAGCATTCTGCACCTTAAGCCAAAGTCATTGGAGGTTTTTTGGCTCAATGTCATTGTTCGGACGTTTTCGTAGTGTTGGATGTTGTCTGGTAATTTGAGTTGGGCTCTGCTTCCCTGAACAAATACACACGCATGTTTCAATTGAACACGTGGGATTTAACATTAAGCTTTGGTTAAGCAGGCAGAGATGTGTCCGTTTTTACTTTTCGGTTCAAAAATGTTCTGCTTCTGTGGTTTCTTACCTCCATCTCTGTGCGAACAGAGACTCTCTAACAACATTGCATGTTTTTCACTCTGCCTGTGTTTCAGGATTCAGGAATCCCAGACTCATTCCCCGTCTACCACTACAATGGACTCAAACAGTCCAACCACAACGAGAGGGTGAGACACTATTTCATGTTCAGTTTGGGATCTGATGGTGAATCCTTTTCATATTCCCTGTCCCTGCCAATTGCTCTTCTTCCGTTCCTGTCATGATTCATGAACGCGCACACACACACACACACACACACACACACAGTTGGAGGCGGCCGGCCCCTCCAAAATGAACAGTAGCTATCGCAAGCCTAATAGCCTGTCCATCCATCCAAAAACCCTGGCTTAGCCTCCTATTTCTCCAAGTAATTTCTCCAAGTAATTTCAACACGGAGGCCACTGTCAGCCGCCTTGCTGTGATAAATGTTCACACACAGGCCTATTAAGCAAGCTTAGTTTGATGGATGATTGTCAGAGGAGGCAGTTGGTGGCTGTGCAAAAAAAAATGGTACTCAGGAATATCACTTTCTTCATCTGTCAGCTTTGTCTAGTCTAGTTTTTCCATACATCTACCTGGAAACATAGGAATGGCACCAGATGTGTGCCCACACAAAAACATACGCCTACACACCCACATATGCACATGGCGGCAGACGCCTGTAAGGTTAGTGATGGCAATTCCATTCCCATAGCTCCAGATGGGAATAACAGACCTGCTGACAGAAGTCCCCTTTAGAGAGAGAGAGAGAGGGAAGAAATATGGTAGACAGTGTTTAAGTGTGTGTGTGTGTGTGTGTGTGTGTGTGTGTGTGTGTACTCAGGTGGAATATGTGGAAGGGACGGCTTTGGTGCTAGGTTTTGAGGACCCCATGGTTCGGACAGATGATACTCCAGTCAAGCGCTGCCTCCAGACCAGGTGGTCCTACATCGAGCTTCTGTGGACCACCGACCGCTCCCCGTCACTGAACTAGCACTCACACAGGCTGTGTTTGTGTACGTGGATGGATCACTACTGCTTCTCTCACACACACACACACACACACACACACACACACAGACTTCCCCTCTGACCCTGAAAAGTCATCAGGTTTCGACTGACACGCGCATATACAATACAGATAAATGAGAATGAGGAAAAACACAAACGCATTGATGGACTTAACATACTTGCCTGAGATCCATTCTTCCATCCTCACTCACACATTCCACAAAAGTTCAAACACACCTTTACAGTTCATGCTATTGTCTGTTCACCATGGCATATATTTGACAGACAGGATGTTGATGATGTAATTATTTAGAAGAGAAAAAGAAGAATGACTGTTTATTTTTACAGCTCTGCTACAGTTAAGCAGTAGACAGCAGGAAGCGGTTTGGAGAGCAAACTGGTTTGGTTCAACGACTTGAGTGTGTCACCAAAACACACGCTGAACCACATGTAAAGCCAGTCGACTGTAAAGCACTACGGTTAATCCAGCTACAGGACTGTTTGAGGGAAAACCTACCAAAGCCTTCCACATATGAGAACGCACACACCGTCACACTCACAGATAAGCGTTTACAGCGTATACGGGACCAACCCAGACGCATAGAACAGAAGGTTTCTTCATTGTTTTCACTGAGATGAAGCTCGTTTAGGTGCTCTGTGTGTGTGTGCACGCTTTGTGCACCACACGAGGATGTTGGCCAAGTGTTCATGTATTTATTATCACACTCAAAGGTTCTGGAATAAACACTTCTTTTTGTTCAAATGCTGTGTGGGTCTGTAGTTTTACAATCATATATGCTCTCTGTGTGTTCTTTTTCTCATAAATATCCTGACGTTGACGGAGGACAACCTCAGGTTTAGGATGTCGAAGGTATTTCTGCTTCCCTCAACACTAAATCTCACACCATCTCAAGTTTTGTGTCCCCAGAGACTCTAAATCAGTATTTCACAAAATCTCTAAGACACCGATGGTGACTGAAGTGCCTCTATCTGAATAGAAAATATTCCTTCTAAGAAATAAAAGTGCATGATTCTGTTTGCTCATCATCAAAATCCCCCAAAAGATGAGACATTATAGCCTTTAATGCAGCATCCTTAAACACTGTGGCATGTAATGCTATGAGCTATTAAGTTGCCACTCAAGACTCAAGTGGCAAATGTTCTAGGTATAGTACTTTATACCATTTAAGTACTTAGTTCTGGTTTAGGAGTTTTTAACTCAATGTTTATGTATTTGTGTATCAGCAGATGTTCTGTCTCCAGTAGCCTCTGTGCACAGGAGTGTTGTAATATTGTCCGTGTGTGTGTCTAATGGATTTGTCTAATGCAGAAAGGATGTGGGCCTAATCTGACACAACAATCTGCTTAACAGTCTCGGGAGCTTGTAAAGAGAGACGTGGGTGCAGTGCGTAGAATATAAAGCGCTACTGTGCAGGTGCAGTAATGATCTTAGACGAGCAGGATGTGTGTATTCCTGGAAATGGGATGTCTGTGAGAATTGTATTAAATGTGAGATTGTGGAGACAATGATTACAGGTGCACACACTGAAAGTGAGCTGCATTAAAACACTGGTTACCTGGCGTCCTGGAGCAGCCGACCTGAAGCCAAATGGGACAAAAGAACAGGAATCTGTCTGCTGCCTCATCACTCCATCATATCACCAGTTCTTTCTTTTATGTCTTTCTCCTCCATATGTGCACATGTTTTTCTTCTCTTGAAATATGTATATAGAGTTGAGAGAGAACAGGCCCTCCCTTCTCTCTCACACGCACACTTTGCACTGAAAAGATCAGGTAAACGTGACCAGGTGAACCAAGTTTGCACATATTAAATGAGACAGGGTTACTGGAAGGGATTGACGGAATGATTAATTGCTGGATGGATGGATGGACATGTGTTGAAGGAGGAGAGCGGGGTAGGTAGAGGGCGTCTGGGTGAGAAACTCCTCCATCTGGCAGGTCAAGGACTTCTCACTCATTCTTTACATCACCTTCTCACCTGGTTCTTATCAACTCTCCTGACAGAAAGCTTAACGTGGGTCTGGTGGTGGAGTTGAGTTCATCTCTAACGTGCCCATGACTTTAAAACTAACTTTTGGAAGTGAGTGCAACATTCCCATCTTTGCAGAGTTTTTGATAAGAAACATGTTCAGAAGAGTGCTGAGTGAATGTACAAAAGCACTGCCTGGTTTGGCCCGTCACTTCTTTAAACTGTTTTTCATTGCAGGATATTATTTTCATCGAGACGGAGTTGGCCTATATGTTTCCTCGGAGGTTTAAATCGCCTGGCGTTGAGTGAAACTGCACAAACTTGCCCAGCGCAAGAGCTTTCTGCTGTAAGCCGACATGATAATTACTGACGTATTACGAGAGATTATTCTCAACGGAAAGAAATGCAGGTATGATTGAACAAAGCGGCCAGGATAAATAAGTGCTCTAAATTCATTACAAATCTTTTCGTTTCGCCATGTGCGCCACATCCTAGACTGATTTGAGCGGATGGTTGTAAATCTCACTTTAATATTATTTATTGTTTCAGGTTGAAGCTCTCAATTCGCCACACAAAATGTGCCTGCGCCATAAAAGGAGTGGTGACGTGCCTGTCCCGTTGCGCGCTCAGATGTGGTCCGTGCCTTGTAATGTGTGTGTGTGTGTGTGTGTATGCATGTAGGGGGTAAAGTGTTGTGCAGAGGGCGGGGCTGTGTCGTCCTGTGGCTCAGACTGGGCAGACCTGGTGGTTTCAGGGTGTCAGGAGGCAGTTTTGGGGGGAGCGCAGTGATCCAGTGACAGCCAGTTGGCGGACCTAACCCGGGACAAACCACCTCACCTGCACCGAGGAAGCCCTCTGTCCCTCCTCCCTCTCCCTCTCTCGCGCGCGCTCTCTTTCCCCAGTTCCCTCTCATTTGGGGGGAATAGTGCGCATCTGGCTGTTCTTTGGGGATGGAGCGCGTACGGGACAGTGCTTCCTCCGCTGGGATGTTTATTCTCGGGGTGCTGTCGGTGCTGTGGCCGACGCTAAGCGGAGTTTTGAGTTTTAACCTTTACGCAGAACATCCTACGGTTTACAGAGGACCTGAGGGAAGTTATTTTGGCTATTCTGTGGACTTCTACCAAGCTTCCTCCGACAGCAACACGTGAGTGCATGCAACATCAGGACTGAAGTTGTCCCATCGGGGTCCTGCAGAGCTAAACTGTACCTGCACATCTAGTTTATTAAAGATATGCCAAGATATGCTTTTCAGTAGACTAAATATAATTAAATTAAATAAAAAATGTGATGAGGAAAAATATAACATACTAATGGGACGGAAGGAGCAGTGATCTAGATTCCCGCTGCACAGAGCAAACCAGAGTTATGAACAGAAAATAATATATAAATGAGAGAGAGTGCAGACTGCACAAGTTTGCATTGTACACTTTCCAACATGTACTTTGTTTTTTTCTTTTCAGGATCAGTGTACTGGTTGGGGCTCCCAAAGCGAACACCTCTCAGCCTGGCATTGTGGAGGCTGGGGCTGTCTACTACTGCCCCTGGCCTGGACTGCCAGACAGCTGCAGACAGATACCATTTGATAATTCCAGTGAGTAACTTGAAAGCTTTAAAAAAAAATATATATATATATGTATTACAAAAAATAAATTAATGAAAGACCTCCTGAGGGCCCCACTGGGTTTAAACATGTCCCATAGACTCCTGTTGTGAAGGGTTTGCAATGTTTTGTGTCCTTTTTAAGTCATAGGTGGCCCCAGATGTTACTGAACCAGTTTGTAACCTGTGTGTGTGTGTGGAGTTGGCACATGTGCTGGTTCATAAAAATAGAGAGATAAGACATATGGGTCTCATCAGCTTCATCTAACAAAAGAAGTGGTCGGCTGGTTTGCTGGTACGAGCCTGAATCAGGTTGATTATGGTATTCAATATGTTATTATCAAAGTGAACTGTCCAATCAGCCTGTGTTTGTGCGTCTAATGTCTCTGATGCACGCTTTCCATCTGAGTAGTAAGTGTGTGCGCTTGAGGAGAGAGGGAGAACAAGTGAGAAAACGAGAGACAGAGGGGAGGGGGGTAAACTGTATGCACATGGGAATTTAGTTCCCTTTCAGAGGAAAGGGGGATTGGGTGAGGTCTGCTTTTTATTAGATTTCGAAAATGTATCCCTGTCTCCTCTCTCCACCCCTTGTCCCTCTCTCTCTCTCTCCATCAGTCTGTCCCTCTCTCTTTGATTTTTCTGGGTTTTCTTGTGAAAGGAGGACCACAAAAAAATGATAGAAGGAGCTGACCGTTTGTTCCACATTTAACTTTGGAAGTGGTAAGTGGTTCGAGCTGCAACAAGTATTCTGTCGGGAGAAATGATTTATCAGAGAGGATCCTGGGAAAGTTGTAAACATGAACATTAGATTGTGGCAGTGTTAACAGTAAAAGCTCAAGTCTTAGTGAGGAAGTTGTGACTGCTGTAAGGGTTTCAACAGATGACTGTCATGTTATATACGCTGCTGTGTGCCCGAATATGATGGGATGTTTTGCCCGTCAGCTGTTTGTCTCTGTATCAGCATCATACAGTGAAGCCGCTGATAGCCGATCAGCTGATCGTGCATGACATCATTGTTCTGCCTGACCTAAAAGGCTCCATGCAGATGAGGGTAAACCTCCAAAGTGAGGATCATTTTCTTGTCTTTCCCTAAAGTTAATTATGTGTTATTTTCCCCAAAGGGGTTAGTTTTAGTGTGAAGCGTTTTGGGGAAAATTTCAGGTCTAGGGGTATATGAATAAACACAGAGGACCAGATGTGTGCGTAGTGTGCATGTGTGTATCTATACACTATGTGGGTGATTAATGACGGTGGCTACGGTAGATATTTCTAGAGTTACAGCAGACTCTTTATTACAGGTATAAACCAGACTAGGAGACATATGCACTCTTGTACACTGTTAAAAAATATCAGCACCAGTGAACATCTGTGTGCACTGTGCTGGTTAATCCATACATCAGCCTCACATGTGACTGAGTGTACCTGTGTGAGCTCGTATGGCTTCTGTGATGTTATGCAGATGTGTCGGGGGGGAGATAGTGATTGCATGTCCATGATTAGAGACACCTGGTCCCGGGGCTCGTCTTGCTGACCCATCGTTTTTTAATCTACCAAAAAATGATACAGGCATCTTTAATAGAATTATCTTTGAGAAATGTACAAGGTTTTACATTTTTTTCTCTTTTCATTCTTCAGAGAAACTTAATGGAGCAATATCTCTCTTTTCTTAGATACGTTCTTCTGCCTAAACAGGGTTTATCGGCTCTATTGTTTTTATTTTTACTTGTCCTGGAATGAAGAATAACTTTCATGACCCTTGTTCTTTAAAGTTAGGTTTATAGTATGATAAGAATGATGCACTTTCTTATTCAGATATTGGAATAATTTATATAAAAGCATGCAAACTCACAATTTGAACGAAGGTAGGTTCTGCTATATATCCTGTAAACGATGATGGCGACAAGACATACATTTAGACTTAGATTTCAAATAAAATAAACTCTATAACAATCCACCGTACACCTGCTCTTATGAATGTATCTGTCTGTGTATGTGTGTGCCTGTTTTAAGTGTGTATGCACATGCTAAAGGAAGGTGTTTAATGTGGGTCTGCACAACTCTAAGACACCCAGCTGGTCTTTAACAACGCTGGAAAACCTTTACAACGGAGCAAAGGCACACGTGCATTCACACCAAATCCAACACTTTATTGTGAATCGGTGTGTGTGTGTGTAGGCCCAGCTATAGTCTGAAGTGTTGTTGCACTTTATAGGAAAAGCTTTGACTGAAAAAAATCCCCCAGCATCCTGACAAATGTCTGTTTCTGGGGGCAAATGGTGTTTTGATGTTGGTTATAGGCTCGTTTAAGACTGCGGCTGCTTGTTCTCGCTTATGGAAGACAAATGCTTTCCACTCACAAAGGCAGAGCTGCAGGCCTGCATCCACATTAGCACAGTCAATATCAGCTTTTACTGGTGTCATTATGAAATGTCTCTTTCATTCTCCTCTTTATGTTGTATCCACTTCCCCTCTGTCTCCGCCTCTCTCCAGATAACAGGATGATAAAGGTAAACGGCACCAGAGAGCCTCTGGAGTTTAAGTCGCACCAGTGGTTTGGAGCATCCGTCAGGACGCACAAAGGAAAAGTGGTGGTGAGTGGACGGGACATGAACTGATATCCAAAGTCCGTATTTCTTTAGACGGGAATCAGAATGGTGTTTGTTGTGCAGGCATGTGCTCCTCTCTACCACTGGCGGACGGTGAAACTCAGTGGGGAGAAGGACCCCGTGGGTACCTGCTTCGTGGCCGTCCAGAACTTCAGCGCCTACGCAGAGTACTCGCCCTGCAGGACCAGTGAGTCACCGAGCGGCCTCGCCTCCCACTGTCTGCATCCCCCTTTCACTGCCCTCCATCCTCCCTTTCTTCATTTTTCTCTTCCTCTCTCAGCTGTCAGCATGAACACAAATGAACCGTAGCATTCAGCATGTTAGGAAAGTGGCTTTAACAGACCATGTCCTAATACATTGTATCTTGCGTCAGTCACACGAGTCACAATATGGCATAACGTTTAAATGCGGTACACTGATTTTTCATGTCAGCCTACAGATCATAATATCTAGGCATTAAGTATAAAGGGACGGTTCACCCAAATCATACACAGAACATGTCTCACATCCCTCTAGTAGTTTGTAGCCTATGGCATACATTTCCTGTAATAGGGGGCCTGTTTCTCAGGATAATCCACAGACTTCACTGTGAACAATTGTCATTGAAATTACCATCTACTAAAGAAATAAACTCAAATTGTATTTATGTGGCAGCATAAATCTCCGACGTATATCTCAAAACCCGGCCAATTAAAACCAAAAGGTGAGACAATCTTGAGCTTGGCTTTCCCTCTCCGGTTTTCTTCTTTCTCTTAACGGTTCTGTAAATGAGATTCATGGGATTTTCCTAGCCTGAGCCCTTTCTTCATGTCCAGTTTTTTCTTTCTTTCTCTCTTTCTTTTTCCCTGTGACCCCTCTCCCTCTGTGCAGTGATATGAGGCACCAGCAGAGTATGATAAGGAGAAATGGAGGCTATCAGGTGGCACATCGTAAACAGCAGATCAAACACAGCCCTTATCATCCTCTCCATTATCTGCTCAGCATAAAATACCTCACTGTTCACACTTGTGAGCTCCCATACACACAGTTTAACAGTTACTCTCCCTCTCGTGCTAGAAGGTCGTTAAATATCTCTATTCTGTTGTTCATGTCAGTTCGAACTAATCAAGACTAGAATAATCACATTTTACACTCAATTGTTCTCCAGGGGGGAATAACGCTGAAGAGGAAGTATTTCTTTATTACGTGTTTAAGTAGGATTTTTCTGCCTCTGACAGCTGTTTTTCTTCTTAACATGAATCTACAGCCACTCAGACTATGACAATAACTCACTTTTTGTTTATATGTGCACGTGGCGTAACGCAGAATTAGTCTTCACCTCAGGGAACACTTTATTATGTGCACATGAGTTCTGTTTCATTTAATGCAGTATTTTAAACAGAAACTCATCTCGGTGGTTAAGTAATAGTTTTAGAATGAATCTGATAGAAGTAATGCTCTCTGCAAAGTTAGTGGAGTGCTTTGTTCCATTAAATGTATATTTTTAACAAGTAAGATGTTTTCATAGTGTTTGAAAGATATGTTTGTGTGTCTGTGTGTGTGTGTGTGTGTGTGTGTGTGTGTGTGTGTGTGTGTGTGTGTGTGTGTGTGTGTGTGTGTGTGTGTGTGTGTGTGTGTGTGTGTGTGTGTGTGTGTGTGTGTGTGTGTGTGTGTGTGTGTGTGTGTGTGTGTGTGTGTGTGTGTGTGTGTGTGTGTGTGTGTGTGTGTGTGTGTGTGTGTGTGTGCTTTACAGATGATCCAGACCCAGAGGGACAGGGGTTCTGCCAGGCTGGTTTCAGTGTGGATTTCACTAAGGTAAAGATTGTCGCAATAATTGTACACGATCACCAAGTCAACCCCCTGCACACACATTGTTTCCTGACAAAGTGCGAGCAGAGGGGTCTTTCTTCAGACTCCAGACCCCCCTCTGAGATTTACGAACACTGGGAAGATGAGAGCACTTTTTGTCCCTCGAGGAGCCTCCCCTCCTGATGTGACCCATTGCCTCTGGACACAATAGACAAAACACGCACACATGCACATTCTTTGACTGTACAGTCAACGTGAACTGTGACCTCATGGTCCAACTCTACCCTCCTGTACAGGAAGTTGTCATTCTCCACAGGATTTCAACAGGAATGACAGCAGGATTCATATGCACACACACACACACACAGCTACACATGTTATATACCCCTGTAGTCTCAAACACACACACACACACATCTGTCACATGACTAACCCTAACTAATTGTATTTATTCCAGGAAGGAATGCTGGTGGTAGGAGGACCTGGAAGCTTTTACTGGCAAGGTAACTGCAGCAGCATTTGGTCTCTCTTTTGCAGTGATTTCATAAATGGGAAGGTGCTCAAATGTGGGAAGAGAATGAAGAGGAGTTTAACAGTCCACATGCACACGCAGGCCAAATCTGCAATTTCATTACAGGAGTCTTACGTCAGAAAGAGGAGAAGTGAGGGAGTAAGTTAGACTCAAAGAGAGAAGAGAGATGGATCTCCTGCTCGATTAAAGCAGTGCTGAGGTCAGCTGGCTCGCGGGATATGCAGGGCTAGTCAAAGCAGAGGGATGAAGTGTCTTAATAGGTGGAGACACAGATTGTGTCAGAGTTCAGCTGTTGAAGTGTAGCGCTACTCCCCCAACTCCAGGTGTGTGTGTGTGTGTGTGTGTGTGTGTGTGTGTGTGTGTGTGTGTGTGTGTGTGTGTGTGTGTGTGTGTGTGTGTGTGTGTGTGTGTGGTATCCGAGTTTGGTTTAGTTGAGTGAATCGTGTTCAAGCAGCTGTTGTAAGGAGGAAGGAGACCGTTCGTGATCAGTTGCACAAATACATTTCTCTTTCCTTTCTTTGTAACCCCCATGTGTCACTTCACAGCACTTCCTCTTTTTTTTTTTTAAAGAAAAATGGAGCAAGGGGTCAGAAAAAAGAGAGAATGTTTCATATCATTTTGGGATGTTGTTTGGCGTTGATGCTGTTGTTACATATGATCAAATAATAAATGCTCCAGCATACTAAACCGCTGCAGACAGACATCACAGACAGCCTAATGGACTGCTCCCTCCACGGCCCTCAGTGTGGCAAGGCTGGCTGCCTCCAGTTTAAACACTTCCTCTGAATGTTTATAAAAGCACTCAGCCTGGATTTTATAGCTTCTAATATACAACAATTATCTTCAGCCTTCAACCTGAGTCATCAGGGAAAAAATAAAATCTTATATATACAATCTTGACATCTCTCGGTGTAAAGGACACTTAAAGCTCGCTGCAGTGACTAATGCGTCTGTGTTAACAGTTTGTAACGCGGTGTCTCATCAATCAGATAGAGGTTTAATAATGAGTTGATATAGTGATATGTTATTCTGGGAGATAAACTCGTGTGTGAGAGAGAAGACGAGGGGGGGGGGGGGTGGAAGAGGAGTGGAGGGAGGGTTAAGAGGGCACATCTTCCTCCCCGTCACTGCATACACACACACATTAAGGAGGATTTATGGAAAGTTCAGGGCGGCCGAAGATAAAAAAAAAATCATTTGTTTGTTTGACCTCTTGTTCAAGAGCAGAGGAAAGGTGTTGTTTGTGCGCGCTCACCTATAATTCAAAGATCCAGCGCCGCAGAGAGGAAATGCGCTTCCTTGACTTTGTAAAACATTTTTTTATAATAACGATGTGTTTTAGCTTTCCTCGGGGAAGACGCCCATGTGTCGTGCATCTTTCGGGGAGAGCAGATGGGTCATCTCCAGCCAGGGCTGTGTAGCAGAGGGCAGCGCCGCTCCTTTCATGGGGCCTGAGTGGAAACCACTGGCCGTGAACAGATGTGACTCTCTCACCCTGAGTGTTTGTTTTCTATTTATCTGTGTGTGGGTTGGTGTGTCTTTGTGTTTGTGTGTGCAGGTCAGGTAATGACAGCGGGCATAGCTGAGATACTGAACGGCTACTCTTTGAAGGCGGTGCTGAGACGGGTTCCAGGAGAGAAACACACTCGAGCTGCCGAAGACACACACGACGACAGCTACCTCGGTAACACTCATTTACAAAAAACAGACACACACAAACAACGGTTTTTGATCGAAATCGTAATTATACACTACATTTCACATTTCACAAACCGAGCATTGCATACAGAGTTAATCCTGCCCACATGTCATCATGTGCAACCAATTTCTCTCCAGGATACTCTGTGGCAGTGGGGGAGTTTACAGGAGACTCTGAACAAGGTGAGAAAGCCGACAATTCATTACAACTAACCACACACCGCAATACAGAAATCCCTCGCTAACAACACCGTCTGAAACACTCTCTTCATGTTCTCCCCGGCTGGAGGCCAGCACCGCTGTGAGGCTGTTACACGGTGAGCGATAGGGAGTGGACAGCTGGGTGACAGTGACTGGGTCTGAACTCAAAGGCAGTAATGAGAGCCGTCTCTGTATGTCTGGGTCGCGACCCTGAGGGGACAGGACTTGGGGAACTGCTGATAAAGGGATTTCCTCTCCCCCGTTTGGGCTGATTAGAATGATTAGTGGCAGACCTCTTCAGGTCTAGAGTGAGTCTGCAATCTTTTCTGGGCTTGAAGTATTAGGTGGAAAGACAGGCAGGCACCAACACACAGCGTCGCTTTATTAAAGACGTGCAGGTGGGGAAAAGTGCGAGTTGAGTTTATCTCTGTTGAAGCTTGCAAGTGAAAGGTCAAAAATATTTGATTACTCGAAATGTACAAATTGTTTTATTTCTCTCAGATCAACTTATACACACACTCTGGTGACTTGCCAGCAGTGTGGCATTTGGATTCACGTCTCTATGCGAGCGTCAGGTGCTGCTGACGTTCGTTCCCATGCCATCAGTTTACCAGCGCTTTAAATGAAACAGAAGTCATTTCAAAACAAAGCGCAGCTCTTTTATTAAAGAAAATATGGAGAAATCAAATGTGACCACTATCATGCTACATCATATTTTAAAGCATTTTTTATTGCTTCCTCTTCAAACACTGTCACCACACACTCACTAGTCTGTGGCTCTGTCACACGCATGAGACCCTCCTCCCCCAAAGCCACTTCAGCTTCCCATTCATAATTCCCCGTCCATCAGAGCCTCTTTGCTAATCACCGTTTAGTGGGATCTTTGCGGGCCAGCTTCACATCTACATGTGAACCCCCTCTGGCACAACACATGTCAGGGAGTCCTAAAGTGGGCCTTAAGAGTTTACACATGCCTGTTGATGTGTTGCAAAACAAAGCTTGTTGTGGTCTTGTTCCCAAAACCGTCTTCTGACTGGAGTGCTGGTCGTTACTGGGAGTTCTGAGTGAGGATGGAGCTGGGAAGTCCTGGTCTCATGGGCTCGTGGTTGAACCTTTTGGGTCGGCTGGAAGGCAGGAAGAGGGGACCCTGTCTTCTCTCTCTGTGTGGGTCCCTCAGATCGTCCCTAGAAGTCCTCTGCACCGCACTCATCCATCAATACACAAGCACAGAGCACCCCATCACTCAGTGTGTTCTCAGCAACACTCGGCCCTCCTGTCAGGGTGGGCTGGGTCGGGGATTTGAGGGTTCAGGCCTTTGAGACAAACCTCTGATGAGCCCGTTCTTTCTCCGTAAGTATTTCTCACACACACACACTAGTCTAAGTCTTTATTTGTCTGTATGTTTCCCAGAGCTGATAGCCGGAGTCCCAAGAGGAGCACAGAACTTTGGATATGTGAGTATGAACTGAAATTATACAAAAACAACATTTGTTTAGTTCAGCAGCAAAAGCATTGAGACAGATTGGTGAGAAATTTAAGAAATGGAGTCTTTTTGGACCTGGGAGAGAATAGTCTCACAGCAGCTATTTACATTTATTTATTTCATTACATTTACACCCGCCCATGTTCAATAAGCTCCTGAATTTAGCACTAGGTAGCTGCTCAGTCCCAATAACAATACAGAGTATTTCATTTATATATATTAATGTACTGAATTGTTATTTATTAAAATAATTGCCATTGTCACCGATACCTGACCCAGCTATTTGAGACATTATCGGACCAACATCTGATATCAGTGTTGGTATCAGTGCAATCTCTAGATAAAGGACACAAATAGTCACCGAATGGTTTGATGGTTATGAAAATGACGTGACTCATATGCTGTGGCCTTCATGGATACAGGATCTGACTTCTGTTTTTTTTCTGCCATCTGTATTATATATATATATATACATTTGCAAAAATGTCAGGATTTATTTGTGGCGGTCTATGATCTGAGAGAGATAAGATGAACAGTGAAGGTTTTTTTGCAGACTCACGCACACAATAAAAATCTTCTATTCTTCGTATGTGTACAGCTTTTACTGTACACATACGTATCCACAGATCAGAGAACTAACGTATGTGTGTGTATGTAAACTGTAGATGGTCTAGTGTTCTCTTATGGGAACATGTCCCTAGGGCTGACAGTGTCAATCCTCCTTAATGACACGCAGCTTCCGCTGCATGTGGAGGGCGGTGACCCCACCTAACCCCACTAACCCTTCTCCACACACGACCCCTAACCCTGACCACAGTGCAACCGCAGGACTAGCTACACTGCACACACATTGCAACAGTGTCTGGACGTTGTAGCTGGTGCCAGGATGCTCTTTCCAGTTCACTGTGAGTGTCATAGAGGAGGGGGCTTGCAGGGGGGGTGTCATGAGGGATGCAGGTAGGCCGTGTTAGAGGCCTGGCTCTTGAGTAGCTGTCATCCCAGACTCAGCGTGCATGAAGGTTAACATTGAAGCGAGTGGGTCCGTATTGGTGTTTACACATCCTCGTCTGTCTGTGTTCATATCCCTTTTTAGTATGTCTTTGAGACATCTGTGAATGGGTCAACGTGCATCCTCCTATGTGTGTGTGTGTGTGCGTGCATGCATGTGTGTGAACGTGTAGCCCGCGGCTGTCTCCATGTGGTTGTTATTTTAGGTCTTATGAAGGAATTCTCAGCCTCCCCCCTTCGTCTCTCCCCACAACCGGGGTTAGGATGGGGGGAAGGAGAGAAAGTTGATGGGGGAAATGGTTAAGGGACAAAGACGATGGTGGTGGGGGAGGGCAGGGGAAGAAAAAGGGGTTTGAATAGAATAAAAGCTTGTTTATGCATTTTTTTTTTTTTTAAGCATTCTTCATGTGACTGTTTTTTGTTTTGACCGCTCTCGGGGTGCTATGAGGACAAAGCCTGGTGCTTTACAGTGAACCTGGATTGTATCTGACATTCGTTCTGCTTGTTTTAGGTGGCAATGATCAACTCCACTAATCTGACCTTCATCCAGAACTTCACGGGGGAACAGGTAGGAGCATTAACACGGCACGGTCACAGTCTGTCATCACTACTGCACCATGGGATTTTCTCCCATTGTTGAGTGAATTCAATTTGAATGGGTATGCAAAATAAATTAGATGAAGTTTGATGAGTTTATGGTTGAAAATACTCATGTTCCTTTCTTGTCTGTCCCTCAGATGGCCTCCTATTTTGGCTACTCGGTGGCTGTCACTGACCTGAATGGTGATGGGTAAGTAGAAAATGTTCGTGTCACTCTGGACACATGCTCACTTCTGTCTTTTTGTGACATTGAAACTACAGCGTATGTCTCCAGGACCGACGATGTGCTGGTGGGAGCCCCCCTCTTCATGGAGAGAGAGATGGAGAGCAAACCCAGAGAGGTGGGGAGAGTGTACCTGTACCTGCAGATGGCCCCGCTCACTTTCTCCAAACCTGTTGCACTAACCGGCACGCACACCTTTGGGCGCTTCGGCACGGCTATAGCACCCCTGGGAGACATCAACCAGGATGGATACAATGGTACGCTGGAAGGGTGAAATGCAGAAAGAGACAGAGAATAAAGGGAGAGTTAAAAAAAGGAAATTGAACCAGATGAAATTCATCTGCAAAAAAATATGCAAGATGAGAGAGACAGCAAAGAGAAGGAGATGAGAAGATTAAACAAAATAATTTCACATGTTTTATGTGTGTAAACCTCTTTCTGTTGCACTCGTCTGCCCGTGTGCGGCTGCTGTCTCTTGGACTGTTATGTCTCTTACTGAGGAAATCCTATCAGATGCTGCTGCTTGAGAAACGTTGAGCTCTTTAGCCAATCAGGAAGTGCGGCGATGAAAGGTTGTCTGCGTGAACTTATTTCCTCCTGTGATGATCAGGGATAAGGCCATGTGTGTGTTTGTAAGTGTGTGTGTGTGTGTGTGTGTGTGTGTTGGAGTTATTTTTAACTCGCTAGATGTGCCCTGAGATAAAATCATCTGGGAGTTTCTGTCCGGCAGCCCAGAGTTCATTCCTCTTCAATGTGTTTGTTTTATTGTCACATTGATTGGACAAAGACACATGCGCGCACACACACACACACACACACATACACACATACACACAC
Organism: Cottus gobio; assembly: GCA_023566465.1. Lineage (NCBI taxonomy): Eukaryota > Metazoa > Chordata > Actinopteri > Perciformes > Cottidae > Cottus > Cottus gobio. The sequence goes on from CM042221.1 coordinate 21,409,524, forward strand.
ACACACACACATACACACACACACACACACACACAAATCACGCAGCCTGCAGCCCAAATGCTCCATGAAGCTAAGGCATGTTTAATGCCGCATTAGAAATGAATGAACTGATGCACATCTGGCCCTCACATGACATCAGTCCCACTGATTCATGTTTTATTTATTTATGGGCAGTTAATGTGTGTCCCACCATGTAACCGCTTTAACCGTCAGATCAATAACCATTGGATCAATACTGAAGCTTTCTCTGGCCTGAAACATACTGTAAATCACATCAGGCTGTCTGTCAGGATGTGGCTGTCTCTGAGAAGGAGACTGAGCCTCTGCCAGCTGCAGCGATATGCAGAGAAAATACATGTTGAGAGTTAATCTAATGAGTTCAATGTCTGTGCATGATTTCATTATTGGGAATTACGGCATCGGCATGGAAACATTGTAATCAGGGTTTTCAGCAGCACGTCAAACGTCTGTGTTCGCGTACACCTGTGCCCTTGTGGTCCATCCGTGCATAATGACTGACAGATCTCCGTCTGTCTGTGATGACACGGAGGCTCAGTGTCCTTCCTCCTCCCATAGCTGAGACCTCATCACTCCATTTTCAAAGATTCTTCATATAAGCACAACCATACCCATGTCCTCTCATCTTCATCACTTCCTCCCAGCTGTAGAATGAAACCTTTACAATTTGGCTAATTTAACTTGCAATGTGGCTTTTTTGTAAAAAAAAAAAAAAAAAACCTGACTGTCAGCGTTGCTCGAAGCGTCGTCCTGTTTCTGTCTGTGAGTAACGATCTCCTACAGTTTTGGGCTCCGTGATCACAGTGGGTGTTCTGACATGTTGCAGTTGATGTCTGCATTGAGTGGGATTTCACATTACTGGAAGAGTTTTTTAATTTATTTTTTTAGTAAGATGTTTTTTTACACAGCTATTCCATTATGTACACATGCTAACGCATCGACACGCAGACTTACTCATATACACACACAGGCTCATATACACACTTGCATACACACATGGTTGCATTTATCCTCTCTACCCCACAATCTGCTTCATGTAGAACTGGTTGTTTAGGCTGAGAGAGAGGGGGTCCGGGGACAAACAGGATGTCTAGAGGTGTTTGGACAGTTACAGCACCGACGGATAGACTACTTTTATACAGAACAGTGTGAACTATGAGTGGATATAAAGAGATTAAAGAAAACTTGCCATATCAGGGCAGGTGCTTTATCTCTGTTTTCATGTCATTTACTACACACCTTGCACACTAAGGCTAATTTTGTCAACAACAAGCACACAAACACTATGCCATACAACAGAATCCACATAGCAGGCTCGCCCGTCTCTTTAACCTGACTCACACACACTTACCCGACACATTTGGTCTGTTTAGAGCTACAAAACGGGGTGAGAACAAGCTCTCTTTGAACAACCTGTTGGCTTCGTCATTTGCGGCTGAAAATCTTTTTTCTACATTCACCAATAATATTTGTGGATAAATGTTTTCAATTTGAATAATGAATACCGTTGGACATAGTCAAAGCTTCTAAAAATGCATTTTTAGAAGAAACAATTGCATGTGATGCAAGATGGAATGGGATCATTAATTAGAGAGGTTTAGAGGCCAGACGAGTGAAACAAAAGGAAATTCAAGAAAAGAGGTAGAGCAGGTAAAGGAAGGTCAAGCTCTCCTCCTTCTCTCTTTTCTTCTACTGGTATGGTTTTTCACTGATCCTGCCTCAGAGGAGCCTTTATCCTGCTGATGTCTAAACCATGCGTATGTGTGTCATCTCCTAGACGTGGCGGTGGGCTGTCCGTTCGGGGGCGAGGAGCGTGGGGGCAGAGTATTGATCTTTAATGGTAACAGAGACGTGTCCACGCAAGGCCTGACGCTGAGCCAAGAGCTGAGAGCGGCCGGGACCCCCCGTGGCAGCTTGCCTGGATATGGATTTACTCTAAGAGGGGGCCAAGACCTGGACAACAATCAGTATCCCGGTAAATACTCACACTTGACAGATCAATCCTTCTCTCCTCAACTCCCCATGTTATAATCAAAATTCTTTCTCCGACTTGCATTCCTTCACTTTTCCACTTTCCTTCCAGCTCCTCTCATTACAGCCTCCCTCCTCTTCCTTCTTGACCTCCCCCCCTATGCTCTTCTCCACTACCATCCGCATGTTTTCCTGTATTGCTTTCCTCCTCTACTCTGGTAAAGTCATCAGTCAGATGAAGGGGGTACAGGGATGAGTGCCAATGAACTGCCGCATCATCCGTTCTCTGCATGTTCTGCCAGACAGTCAAGCTTTGGGCCATATCCCTAAAACCTAAACCCTAAACCCTGCAGCATTCCATCAAATTACATGCAGAAAACTCCACACCGTCTGTGCATTTACTTACTATACTGGACACCTTCAACTTCTGACTTTACAAAACATATTAGAAACCTCATAACAATCCTAAGAGACCAGAAAGTCATTTTACAAGTGCAAAGCTGTTTATGCACAAGAGTTTTTAGTACAGAAATAAATTTGAAACAAAGCAAGTCTGTAAAAACACTGTTTTACTACCTAATTTTCTCCCTAATTTAGAGCCATGCTGCCCTCAGCATTACTTTGGCTTTGTGCTTGCACAGATTAGGCTGAAAAGGAGAATTTGTTTAGTTTTACCTATTATTTTCTTTGCCCCCACTCCCTTTCCTTTTCATTCTGCTATAATAACATATTTCTTCGTTCTACAAACAGGACATCAAGGGACACACACAGGAGAACACACAAGTTCACATGTGTGGCTTGTGATCAGTGTGTGTTGAGTGTGTGCCAGGCTCCAGGTCAAAGCTGGACCCCGTGAGGACCCACTGCAAATCAGAGACCCCGAATTAAAAACCTTGTACTGTAAATACACACACAGGGGTTACAGGTTGAAACGTAGGCTTGTGGAGGAGGAAGTGGAGCAGAAACTCATGGGTGGCATAGCTTTCAGCCAACACACACACACACACATCATATAAACACGCACACAAAAGAACATGCAGCGCTTGTGTCGTCTGTCATTAGAGAGCTGGCTGACGGAAGTGAAACACACACACACACACACACACACACGTACAGAGTGCCGTTAGCAGGGTAGTAAAGTCACGCTGTTCAAAGGAGCCAGAGATGTTTGATCAGTATTATGAGAGGACTGCACAGGCGTCTGGGAGGCCGGCTCAGTCCGCCATGTGCTCCCATGGAAGTAAAATGTCATTAGTCTCCTGCAGGAACAGAGAGAAGGGAGGTGGTGATGACGCTTGTTTTCCAAAAGATCATAACATGTACTTATGTATTTATTTGATAGCTCATAGTAAGAAATAAGAGGAGGCAGAGACAGAAATGAGCAAGATTCAGAACGCGAATAAAAATGTCAGCCACACTTCAGGCCTTCAGCCCAGATTTAAGCTTCATTGGACTTCAAGAAACTGTAGCTGACACAGACTTGATGTTAACCTGATGCAGTGGAGGCCAATAAGCAATATGGTTCAGGCTGAAGGCCGGAGTTAAGGTTGGGGTCAGCTGTGTATCGGGAGGGGGTCAGATTGCCTCAGGGTGCATTTGAGCTTCAGCCAAGAGGTCAAAGGTCAAAAACGGACAATGTTTTACTTGTCAATCACAGTGAAGCTCGCAAAGAGAGACACAGACACAGAGACATGTCGGGGTCGGTGATTTGGATGTGTGTGGTTGCGAGGGGTCA
>CM042221.1:24180747-24218247 GCA_023566465.1 Cottus gobio
CGTATCGCTGGCCTTAATCAGGCGGACCTGATTGGACTCAATTTAATCTCAACTCGTAGTTTAGGAAACCAAATGTAATCCATTTAGGGCTCAGCAGCTGCAACAGATGCTCGTTTGTGTCATCCATTTGAAAAATGGGCTCTCGGTCAGAACAATGGAATGAAGTGCATTGAAATGGGAGTTTATTCAAAATATAAAACATTGCTCGTGTACCCTCTGTGGGCCACATGACACGGTGCCGTCTCCCACTACATTTCCATAGCTAATCTGCTTGAATCCTGCGGGAGTATTTCTGGCCTCCAGAGACTCTTTTGGATGCTTCTCCATCTCATTGAACCGCTCTTTGATTGTATGCTCAATGAATATGAATTTCAAAAAAAGGGCTCCCGTTGCAGCCTTTAAAGTGCGTTACAGCCTCAATACCGATGGCGTTCATCTCTGAGGACGAGGAACGGGTAACCGACTCCCGCTGAGCTTTGGCCATGCGTTCACCGCCTACTCTGCTCACAGAGCTCTCCACAGTCCAGGTGCTCCCTGTGGTTTAAAATAGAAACCACTCCAGAACCCGGGTGGTTTCACCTCTGCAAACAGCTTTCCTTATTCATACAGTAAACACGGCCGACCTGGAGAAGCCCCGGCGAATGTGATGACTCTGCTCTTCCACGGAGCCCCCGGAGGTGGGAGAGACCGTCCAGATCGGCTCCAGGTGTTTTCTCCTGGGCTAAAAATAGAAACGCAGCCGGTCGAAGGCATGTTGATTAAGGACAAGCCCGGTGGGAGCAGAAGGGGGAGGAAGGGGGAGGAAGACTCCAGGGCCAGATGTGATTTGATAGAGGAGGTTCCTTCAGGGTGGTGTTTGTTTTAGCATCAACTTGACTCCTGTGAGGTATACTGGACCTGGAGGAGGCATTATCCGACATTGTCTGGCCATGATTACCCATCATGACCAAATGCATCACCACGGGGAACCACTGGGAGAGCACATGCACGAGGTGACCTGCAGATAGACTTGAATACATGGACTTATAGAAATCCTGCCTGAATGGAGATCAATGTCTCCCTTGATCAAAGGGTAGTTGTTCTCCCAGGATTAGCGCTATGTGTTGCAGATATGTATTCAAGCTCAGTACTGTAGGTCTGTTCCAGCATACAGATGTGAGTCACGCAGTAATTGCATTGTAAATATTCATGAATGAACTCTGTATGCACACACACCAGTTGCATGGAAGAAATGTTTTAAAAGCAAAAAAAAAAAAAAAAAAAAGCGTTATAACAATGAAATGCTGATATAACAAAACAAAAAGGAAGCTTATTGGAATCAAGCTGTTAAATGTGTGTTTCCCAGGCGGCCAGAAAAGAAGGATTTAATCCGTTTTGAGGGTTTGTCGTGGCATCGACCATCGGGGGTGACTCAACGTGGGCTAACTGTTGCCTCACACATTCAATAGGCTTCAATCAGAGCTGGGTTCAGGTTCTTTTGGGAGACGTCAAGTCCCTCCTGTCACATTACAAGTCTTTGAGGGCAATTCTTCAAAAGCAAATTGCATGTCCGTTGCAGGTCTTTTGAATCTCTGTATGCTAAGCTTTTAAAATGATGTGAAACTTAAAACATTTCCCTATATGTAGCAGCCTTTTTACATAGCAGAGTTCTCTAAATTAGAATAGAGGATGTGTGCCGTGTGGCTATTTGTCGCTGTATTAATGTATTAATTTACTAAACTGTCAAAATCAAAATGTTCCTTTTAGTCGACTTTAAGATTTCCCTTTGATTTAAAGACTTTTACTCTTTAACCGTGATTCTTGGGATTTGTGAGTTTATGCTTTATCATGTTTAGTAAAACAACATCAAAAGTACACTTGTTTCTTTACTTCATCTTTTCACATCTTTGAGGTTAAAATTATTTATTTCTTTACCATCTTTACAGATTTTGTTTCGTCACTTCCTTCGCTTACGCTGCTACTGGAGCATGAACATTATCAGATAAGGTGTGGATCCATGCCGTGCATGGGCAGGGCCAGCAGCTCACTCTTGTTCAGGTAAAACATGCGATGAGATATGGAATTCAAATTAAACTTGAGCCGGCTTAAGAGATCAGTAGTACTGGAATAATAAAGTCAAAGGTTTTCATATGCCGCTGCACGCCTGTCCCAGGTGAGAGTGTGAGTCCTCATCCTGTCAAAACCCTGTCCAGGTTAAACCGTCACACTGTGTGGAGCCATGCTGCTTCTGCCAGGAGTCATTTCCTCCCTTTACACAGCCATTTCCTGTGGATCCTCCAGTCTCCTGCATTCACTCTGCAGGGTTTTCAAGCATGTTGTCTCAGTAATGACACAGATTAATGGTGAAAGAAAAAAAAAAAGAGACATTTCATCCATTTTAAGAGCTAATTTCCTTTCCTCTCTTGTCTCTTTGTATCCCTCCGTTCTCATCTCCGCCTTTCTTGTTCTTCCTCAATTTCTTTCCCGTTTCTGCTCCACCCCTTCTCACTTCTTCTCTTACGGTCTCCACACCTTCTCATAACATATTTAATCCACAGTATGAATGATAATCTTTCACCCGTGTCATACAAAGTTATACTTTATGTCTTTATACAGTGTGCATGTAACAGTAAGGTGAGGAAAAAGTCCTCAGAGCATTACAAAGTAAATAAAAAAGGTATGCCAAGTCTTTCATTCTCCATACTTACAACCTCCAGACATACTCTACTCCCTCATTTCTACTTTCCATGTCTGATATCATCTCTTCTCATCAATGTGCATGCTCTGTCTTTTTCCATATCCTTCTCTGGTGTCTGTCCTCTCAGGCTTACACACAGTTTAAACAGCATCTGCTGAAGTGAAGAGAGAAACCCTCAGAGGGATGCAACGTTGCACCGAGTCTCGTATAAAAAAAGACAAGCCAGACTTCTACGTCACTTAATATAAAAGCTCTTGAACCATTTCAGCTCTGAACCCCAAAATAAGAAAAACAGGAAAGGTTTAGTCTCGCCATGCAATCTGTATCTGATGACTTTTCAGTATTAATGTAAGTTTCATGGTTTTAGAAGAAAAACAAGCAGATTTCCTCTTGCGTGCCCTTCCTTTTCAACATTTACTCACTCAATATTTGCTGGTGAGTCAAAGGGGAATTTACCCTGGCTGTGAGGATGAGGAAGGACCTTCATGAAGGAAAACAAGCTGGTCAAAGTACATTTGGCCAGCTTCATCAAAACACTGTTATCTGTGGAGGGCAAAAACTCACCTTGTCACTAAGTACTTGACCCCAAGTCCTTGTACAACTGGCTGACCAATAAAGTCGAATGTATGACCAACAAAGTCAATGTTCAACTCTATTGTGCTCTTCAAATGTTTAATACTTAAACCAAGATTTGTGCAAGTGCAGCTGAAATTGTCACCCAACAGTCCCTTGAAGGTGAAATTGTCACAGCCAGTTTCAAATGTAGCTTTAAAGAAGCAGTTCGACATTTCGAGCAATACATTTTTGTTTTGCAGAATTAATAAGAACAATACCATCCTCATGTGTGTATTAACGTGGCTTTGCATGCAGGTTGGGAGAGAGCAGCAGCCGGCTCTGTTCATCCATTCCATACATTATCAATAAAATATATGTACCAGCATGTTTAAGGTGAACTAACTCACACGATGCATCTTGTTCGTTTCATCTATGCACAATCAGAAGTGTAAAAACAAAGAGTGATGGTCTAATTGTCACCTAAAAGTCAGAATCATCAATCATCACGACTGATTTAGTCATTTTAGGGACTTAGCTGTATGTTTGCCCTCCCGTTAACACATTTTCTTGTTGGAAATATACTTCCACCCATGGGCTTTATGCTAAGCTAGGCTAACCCGCCTCCCAGCTGTAGCGCCACGCTTTCTCAAAAGTGATCTCCGTAGTGAAGCGTGAGCATGGCCTCCGATCCGGGTCAGCCGTTAAAAACCTTTTCAAACTGGAGGAGCCACAAATTCTTTCAATAATTTCCTCCACAAAGACGGGCCACATTCCCAGCGAGACAAAGCGACAACTACATTTCCTTCTGTCATTTTCCTTTCCTTGTTTATCTGTTTTTCTTTATTTCGACACTAATAAACATCTTTTCGTAAAGAAGAACCAGCCAATAGAGAACCATCTGCTCTATCTGTGGATGGGGCTCTCATTTTTCATTTCATTTACAAGTATTTCCTTTTGATTGTTTGTGTGTGTGTGTTGTGTTTACATTTTACAGTCGCCTAACAACGTCTAGAGACGGAGGGACTTTGACTTTGATGTCTGAAGCTTTGAAGGTTAGTGAGGTTTAGCTGTCGTACACTTTTAAAAATCACACATATGCAGAGGACAGGCGTGAATGGAGGGATTGAGAGAGACAGAGAGCTGGAAGAGGATGGAGAGAACTGATTACACATAACAGATAGTTGAGGAAGACGGAGAGAGAGAGAGATGAGAAAAGTAAAGAAAGGAGAGGATAGCTGGAAGACAAAAGGGACCGAACAACAAACAAGTAGAGGGAAAAAAAGTGAAAATCACCCGAGTGACGGCACAACAAACAAAAAGACGAGCAGGAAGGAAAACAACATGTTGAGAAGAGAGAGAGAGAGACAACAGGGACAGAAAACACACTTTCACACAAGAGGTTCAAACAGGGAATCTGCTTCTGCCCCCATGCTGTTTGATTGGGCCATTGTCATGTGACTGACCAATTAACTTGATGACACCTCCTAATAGACCCCTCCCCCCCACTGAGAACGATCAAAGAGCCACTTCATGTGTCTGTCTTCAAGATAAACGGAGACAGCAGCGTTGGGTAATCCCTCCTCTGTCACACAGCCGGGTCGGTTAACCTTTGGTTCATTAAGGTGGTCGTCGTCGTTTGGGGGTTTGAAAGTTGAACTTTGGAGCTAAGCCTCTGAGCTAGTTTAGTCAGTCAACTCCACCCCACTCACATTACATACTTTTAGTATATCGAACACATCCATGTCTTAATAGCTACTGACATTTTAATTATTTTCAGTAATTACAACACCAAGGATATATATATATATATACTGATTTCTTCGCAAAAATATTTTTAATTTAAGTCCAACTTTCATGAATAAAGCTGGAAGTTTTCTGTATTTTTTAAATATTGACCTTAAATCCCATAGAAACACCAAATGAACAACCCGTTAACCCTAACCCTGTCTGAGGCGTTCAGACCATTTGTTGCTACTGAAGACATAAATAATCTTTAAAAATAATAACACAAGTTGTCTGTCTGAACTATGCGAGTTACTCAATGAACTATGAGTCATTAGTCAGTGAATCTAAAGCCCAAGAGAGGAGCCGACAGATCCTTTTTAAGAGAGACTGAAAAAGATTTTCGGCCTCTCCAGAGAACTGCCTTCAGTTCAAGAATGAGGATGCAGGCGTTTTCTATGGTATGCGTGCATGTGTGTGTGTGTGTGTGTGCGTGCATGTGTGTGTGTGTGTGTGTTCCACCTACCTGTTCTCAGGGTCTGGTGTGGTCATGGCTCGGGTTACACAACACATCCTGAGTGCTATGCACCTCCTGTCGCCCTGCAGGGACAGGGAGGGCTGGGTGGGGGAGCTCGGAGGGTCGACCGTGGAGAAGGAGGAGGAAGAGGAGGAGGAGATGATGGTGGGGCTGCCGAGGCGAGGGGACTCAGGAGGCGGGGTTTCCCAGCCGATCTCCGACACGGGGGATCCCTTTTTGACGTACGCCGTGGCCTCACGCATGTACTTCACTGGGCAGAAAAGGAAGACAGAGATTTCCAGTATACAGTGAGACGTGGTAACGAAGGCTGAGCTAGGAAGAGGAAGTAGATCATCTAGAGATTTCAATGCTCTGGAGATACTTTTGCTCAAAGTCGGGGGTCCATTTGAAGACGTTATTTGGTTAAATGTATAAAGCATCCCATAGTTTCCCAAGACTTCCACAGAATTCAGCTTCACTTTAACACTGAAGGCTCTTGGCATTGTTTTAAGAAAATGTCACACAGAGGCCAATTAAAAATCTGAGAAGAATCTGCAGTATGCTTTTCTGTATTATATCAGATGCACCAAACAGATTGTGGTTTAGAGGCTCACACTATTGGAGATAGTTTGTCTCCGAAACAGGATGTTTAGATACGCAGCAGAAATAGAAACTGTTTAATTGTGGTACCTCAGGCATTTGGCAAGTATTAACGACCTCAGATAGAAAGATAAGTCTCTGCAACATCTCTGTCCATAAACGATGAACTCAAGAAGTGTTTGGACTGCTTTTGACTACGAGTCTGTTCAGGTTCAGGGTGCATTTTCTTCAGAGTAGACTAAATCCAAACGTTAAATATTAAAATTGTTATTCTACCATGCAATGCTTGATGCACAGTCGGCAAAAAGCTCAGCTGATCAGACGATTACCTTCCAATGAGCTCACACAGTTTCCCTCCCTGCTGTCGATTTGAAATAACAGCAAATGTCAAAATGCTGATATCCAAAACGGACTCAGGGGTGATTTTTTTTATGCTGTAAATCGCACAGATGACTCCCACCTTGTCTCTGCTGCTACAGGCAGGCAGCATCAAGAGAGTCGTGCGCCTAAAAACACTGCCAAATGCAGCCAAAAGCCCCAGAAACTCCCTTTCCAAAAAAAAATCAAACATACAGCTTTACTTGTAGATGTCAAACTCGATCACTGGAGGCTCGACGGCCACTTTAACTTCCCTGTGTTTTTGGGGGTTTTCGAGAAGGCGAGAAGAAAAGGAGGAGACGGGACACGTGTTTCAGAAATAAAAACGGGTGCTCAGGACGCTTTCCATGTCCTGAGTGTTTCTGAATCCTCGGCGTGGCCTGGATGTTTAATTGGCGTATCCCACTGTATGCGCGGCGTGTAATTGGCACATGGCTGGTGGCATTTGTAATCCAGCCAGTGTTCAACTATTCCTGAAAGAAGCCCCACGGACCCCTGTGAGACTGTAACAAGCCTAACTGCCAACCTGTGGCGGAGCGATGACCGGCCGACAGAACGGAGGAGGCGGAGCGGCGATGCGAGAGCGTCCTCGATGGACCCGCGGCGGCGTGATCCAATTACACGGCAGGATAACCCGCACGCACTAATCAGATTACGGGGATGAAACGGCCATTTGTTAAAATGCGTCGTAACGAGAGACAATACAAGAGAAGTCAATGGACTGAAAAGATCGAATTGGCTGCAGTCGGGTGACGACAACCTGGTTGTGTCAGCCAGGAGCTGGATGAAGGCTGAAGGGTCACAGAGGAGCATGAAGGATCTGGAAACGCAACATGGTCTTCAAATTTAAGACTTGGTACGAAGATACACACACTAACACACACTGTCGGCCTCATGTTCTGCTTTGGAAATGACAGACACACACACACACACATTCACTATTAACCCTAGAACACTAACAATAACGTAGGGTGATTTTCACTCGATATAAAGTACCTGATAAAATACAACAATACAAGGCAAATTATAGTCCTCCAACACTAACGTTGGGTGAAAATCACCCGAACACGTGCCTGTTGAAAAAAACAGGGGTCGGAGCAGAGAGACACGCCCACTTCCAATGAAGACACGCCCACTTTTAATAACGTCAGTGAGAAGCATGAAGCTACACAAGGACCCACGCAGCTCAGAAAAAAGCAACACAATAAAAATAGTAATTTACCATAGTGGCAAACTGTAGCCATGTGAGCCATATTGAGGCCTTCAGATTTGTTTAACTTACTTTAAATGTATCGTTAATGAAACAATTCAAACACAGTTACTGCTGGGGAATATAATTAATGTACGATACCACCTTACAAGTACAATACATCCGTCGAGTTATAAATCAAAACCCACGACTCCAGAGGACTCCCATTAACCTCTTGCATCCACCATAAATCTGACTTTAGGCTTTACTGCTCACTTATGAGCGGAGCAAAGACAAACAGAGTAGCACTGAAACAATTAATGTCTATGGATACAAATCTCTGTAGCTTATTCCTTGTTGAAGCAATTCATCAAAAGAAAAAAAGACCAGAACTCTCCAGTTGTAAATCAAATTTCTTTGGATTTTGGACTATTTGTCATTTAATTGTGTGTGTTTTTTTATATATGATTAATCAAGTTATTAATAATGACAATTTTGCAGTCTTGATGACAAATTATATGACAATGATGTGGCCTAACCGCTCAACCTCTGGTTATTCACAGTCCACTCTCTGACTTAATTAAAACAAATCAAACACATGTTAAGTGTGTAGTTTGTCTTTAGTTAACATTTACAAACGTCAGTCTGGAGGGAGGAAACGTAAACTCATGGGCCGGCGTCCCTGTGCCCAGAAATAGAGCCGTAACTGTTTCCAGCGAAGGGGGAAACAAACGGGGTGGAGTCCATGTGATCATTACACTGGAAGTGTTTAAATGTGTGTGTGCGCTCCCCTGGGTTGTGTTTCTATGCCACCACAGCTCCACCACAGCCAACTCTGCACAATAACCTCAATAGCGCGATGAGAACTCGGAGAGCGTATGAGCTCGTACTGATTGGACCGGCACTTGAACGCAACGTAAGTCAAACGAAAAAGGATCCTGAATCCAAATGGCCTCCCCCATCTGCTTGATTTTAGTTCCCATTTTCCTGGCTTGTGCTTGAGACAAAGTGAAAGCACACACACACACACACACACACACACACACACACACACACACACACACACACACACACACACACACACACACACACACACACACACACACACACACACACACACACACACACACACACACACACACACACACACACACACACACACACACACACACACACACACACACACACACACACACACACACACACACACACACACACACACACACACACACACACACACACCTTTTTCATTATGACTCCTTCTCTCCACTTCATTTGGAAACAGGGGCTCGTGATGCAGATGTCTGAATGGCAGCGCTTCACCAGAGACCAGCTGTACAGCTCGCCGTTAAAAAAAAAAAGGCCACTTCCATTCCTCATATTTCAATATCATTCACGTAATTATATAACTGTACTCAACCCCCCATTTACGTACACATTTTCCAACGAGGCAATTCATTTATTTAGAAGTGTTCAGTTCACACTCCGCTCCAAACCAAACCACGAGGCGTAATTACTACATCAGCCTCATTGTGTATTTTTCACGTAATGGTCCTTAACGGTATTTAACGAGACCCCAAATCATTGGAATGTATTCCATATGCTTCAACAGGGATTTTTTTTTATTTGGTGAGAAAATGTAGCAGAGGAAAAAGAAACCTCCTCTCATTACATTACGCCCGTGGGAGAGTCGGCGTTGGTAGAAGCTGCAGAGAGAACAGAGCCGGGCTCAGAGGAGGGAAAAAGCTCCTCTTGATTGAAGGCTTTTACTCGGTGTCGGCACCAGGTAGCTGGATACCACCGCTGCACAAAAGGCCCTTACAAATCCAGCCTCAAAGCTTTCTGTAAGATTTGGACCAATATCTCAAAGAGTTCAAATGTCACCTTAACTGAACAATGAACAGTAACTCAGGTGGAGGCACTTTTTGGAGAAGGAATTTGACGTGAAAATGTAAAAGTGTGAAAGCTGAATTACTTACTTAACTCTGTCAAACAGTTACTGTTTGACCAGTTTTAAGAGGCTTTGGTTGAATGCAGGCAGGGTTCATACACTATTTGAGAGTCTTTTATGTTAAGTATTTTATTTTCTAACTATTCCAACGGACCAATGGATTTCCAGGACTTTTCCAGGACTTTTCCAGGACTTTAAACCAAATTCCCATGACCAAACATTTAGTGAAATCTTGGTGTGTCCATGAAAAAGTGATAAAATGTAGTATTTAAACTAACAATGAGGATTCCAAAGCATACAGTATTCCTTAAAGGACACAAATGAATGAGAGACAATAGTTTGATTAAAAGAATAAACATTTATAGATATACTCAGCGTATGCCTGCTTATATTTTGAGTCTTTCTTTTAAAAGAATATTCATTATTTCAAACTCAGCGTAAATGAACGACATGAACACATGAATATAACACATTTACATGACTTTTACAAAACCTTTTGGGGATTTTATTTTTTTCAAGGACTTTTCCAGGCCTGGAAATAACCATTTTGACTTTTCCAGGTTTTCCATGAGCATATGAACCCTGATCAGGTGAAGAGTTTGCGTGGAAAGCAACTCATTGAACTCATGAGACAACATACAGCCTCTAAAGCCACCTGCCATCTTTTGTTTTGTTTGCTTAAATAAGCTTCAAACCTGGCGACTTGTGAAACAATCCGGTTGTGCGCGTCTTCTCTTAACTCCAGACTTGAGTTTGCATCTCAATTTGCAGGTCGGAATGTAAACAATGAGCACGAGGATGAGGAACAATGAGGAAGGCTTGCCTCAGACATCTACTGGCTCCCAGAACCCCAGAAGAACAGGCCTTTGCCCCCAGAAGGCCTTCAGGTCATCAGACTGATAGCGGATGGGTTCAGAGATTATGTGTGAACCTGTAGAAAGCTAATTAATAGACCATAAGCCTTCTGTATAATGTATTTATCGTCATAATATAGAGTTATTCTGGCTGTAAATAGGGCCTTGGTTATGGGAATGTGGAGATTTGAAGTACAGTGAATTTAATTTGAGCCCATTTACAAAAAACAGTGGATGTTCAGACACATTACATGTTACATCTCCATTACACCAAACAATGACCTGCATAGTTAAGGGCCAAAATCTCCCCAATATGTTAAACTGCAGTCAGAAAAACAACTCGTATCCCGCACATTATCACACATAGTGCCGAGGCTTCACTTTGTGTGGGGGGGGGGGGGGTCGTAAATCATTACACTCATTTAGCAGATGGTGGACCATCCACCAGACCCTTCTCCCCAACAGTGATTGTTCAATCCCAGCTGAGCACTCAGCGGCCATAACTAGCACCGCAGGTCTGTCAGGCTTCAAGCTCCACATGCTGGAGTGGTGGGCGGTGGGTATAGTGAGAGTAATATCAAGAGTGAAATATCAAGAGTGAAAAACAAGCGCAAAAGGGAAGTCATAAAGAATCCAGTTGGTTATTTAAGCTTATTGAAAGATGATAAAGTCTGCCAGAAAGATAAAATATTGCCAGCTGCTGGAGATGAAAATGTTTCTGAAATCGGGGACAAATTGTTAGAAATCTCGAAGAATTTGAAGTGGTAAATCATAATAAACCAGAGGCCAGGGGGTAGTTTATGTTTTATTATTGCTCTGAAAATCTATAAGACCAGCAGCTACTGTACATGTCTCAAGACGTCAGGAAATGTTGAGCGCATCATCCATATTTCAACTTTACACAAATCTATAAAGTACGCCGCTAATGCCACGAGGACGTCACCATACAACAACTTACTCCTATTAAAAAGTGAAAGCCTTATCTTTATCATCATTAAACTTTAAACCAGCGAGCTGTGTGTGTGTTACATGATTTCCATAATGGCTGTAAAAAACAACGTATTACTCAAAACCACAGAGAGTGTGAACAGATGGTTTTCACAGTCGCCTGTTGACTCACTTAGGGCGACACGGGGAAGTCGACTTCTTATTATCAGTCATGTTTTGGTCACAATCTTAAAAGTCTTTCAAACTCTCGATGTAAGCATTTCAGTGGAGTTTGACGTTTATGACGAGCATCAGTAGAAAACGCTTCCACCTGCAGGGAAGATGAGTTTTAGTCTTCTTCAAACAACGACAACAGGAAACACAATCGAGCTTCCACTCGCTGACTCAACTCTTCTGTTTTGGCTAAACAGTCACAGAGGAATGAATGATTCAATGCATCACCTTCACTGCAACAATAATAACACTGTTGTTGTCATCATCATCATCATCAGCCTCCACAAACAGAAGCAGAGGAGATGATCATTTCTCTAAATGACATCAACAGCAGCTCTGTCTCGACCACATACACCGAGTGTAGCATCAGACTAGAACACACTGCTGATGACTAAACGTGATCACACACACACACACACACTGCTGACAGCTGCACATCAACACACTGGCAGACAGACCCCTCCAGATGTCAGGTGATGACAGGTACGGCTTGTTAGGGGCTGAACGGCGGCGCTCGCAGGACACTGACTCATTTCCTGTCTGCTGGTGGCAGATGTTCTTTATTCTATTTCCACTTTCAGTTCCTCTTTTCTTACACTTTCATGTTCGAGCTCTTTGGAGTTAACTTGATGCGTACAAATGCGAGCTGCAGTTTGAGGCCAATATACACCTGCTTTAGTTGTCTTACAGACTGCAATTACTGCTTTTATCAATCTCGAGGGTTTCCTCACACCAATCCCAATTATATGTTTTCCTTATGATCAAATCTCCAACACTTCAATATGGTGTTGGTGTGTGTTTGACTAACCCTGTTCCTGGACATCGTCTACTCATACAGTAGCTTAGCAACTGTACCTTTGGATTTCTTCCACATGAGGTTGTAGTACGAGCAATACTCTGAATTTAAAGGGTTTGCATGGTTGTGTCTTTTTAATTAGACTCTCCAAATTACAACAGCAAAGTGGAAGGAATTGATTAAACACTGCGTGTGTGTGCTGCAATGCAATCTACAGACATTATCAACCCAGGCCAAGAAGTTTGCAACACATAATCCTTTAAGGTTACACGTCGGTCATTGACTGGCAAAGATACTCATTATACGCTCTAGCTATTTTGGCATGAAACCACAAAGCCATTGATGTGCCAAAGACCCCTTTATCAGCTGGAAACAAAAAGTCAGCCGGCGATTACATTGAATTCATTCGAGCTAGCTGGATGATACGATCTGCTATCAGAAGCCTCTGTGTGGTGACTAAGAAGGTTCAACAACAGAGCAGGGACATGTCCATTTCACCCTGAGCTACCATGGGACACAAAATAGCATTTTTAAAAATAATAATAATAATAATATACCGAGTCTCCCCAACACCACTGGCTACTCAGACGACCTGCACTACTCTGGAGGTCAGTGGAAATCAACCGTGTGAAGTATTTGTTCAGTCGTCATGTGACTGGATGAATGATCACACAGGCACAATCAGCACATACATATGACTAAATAAATAATCTGACCTCTCCTTGTGTACAACATTTGGTAATCTAAATATGGAAATACTTTTTTTTTTTTTACATGCGAGACCTTCCAGTTTTAACTATGAACACAATTGAGCTACACAATTATCTAAAAAGGAACTTCTCATCTTTTTTATTTTTTATTTTAATCAAATTGCTCTGTGTGAGGCGGGGAAGATAAACTTCACACCCACATGGTCGGACTGAATTTTCAATCATCATTATGCAAAACAATAATTCAAAAAATGAAAACAATGGGAGGAACAGGAAACGGTGCAACGAGGGCAGAGCGAGGACAGCTGTGAGGACGTTAAGAGCCGGTATCCCCGTGAGACCGCCTCCTGCAGACTCGTGAAGCTCTCTCACTCCTGCACCTGGACTTATGAAGTTATGTTCATCACCGGGAGCTAAAGGGGTCCCGGGTCCTGATGCCGCCACCCACAGCATCTCACAGGTCATCGGCTGGCAAGTGAAGGCAGCATCCGCTGACTGGGAACCGTGTCTTTTTGAGAGGTCTTGCATACTTTCTCTCCTGCACACACCTGGCCATCAGCGCTGGTTTTTTTACATATTCATATACAAGGAAAAATGGCGGTATTCCACAAATCGACTTCGGTTTCAGGGTCTTTCCATGGTTTACTGGGACATGAGTAACATCTGTGCTTTTCCTGCAATAACAAGTCAACATGTCTGCTGTGAAAGAGGCCGATCGATGCCTGAAGCGTTTCAGATCGGCCGTTTGGAAAGGTTGCAAAAAAGTGTACAGCTTTCAGACACGCTTAGACAATTCAGCAAGGACTTTGTTTGAACCACACTGAGATGTGTGTGTGTGTGTGTGTGTGTGTGTGTGTGTGTGTGTGTGTGTGTGTGTGTGTGTGTGACTGTGACCTGGCGCTTTTCTGAGGCAGAGCAGCCAGTTATATTGACAATAGGCCTTTCTCACAGCAGACATGTTGACTTGCTACCGGTGACATTGACCAGTAAGTGTTTCAGCCGGAGTGACAGAGCCGGCACACACAGTACCGGGGTCCTGAAATCAAAGCCGCTACATGGAATCCAGCCATCATTATTGCCATTATCCACACCTGTGCCTTTCCTATTGTGACAAGTCAAAATGTCCCCGGGAAGGCCCGCGTCACACTGTTGGTGGTCGTGTGGCAAATAGGCCTTTTTCACCGCGGACACATTTTGACATGTCAGAACAGCAAAAGCACAGGTGTGCACAATGAAAACAAGGATGGCTGGATTCCATGTAGCGTGCGATGGCTTTGTTCCATCCAGGTTACCACAGGTGATCCGGTAGACAGTGCTCCAGGTGGACCTCATTAGCTCACATAACCATCTCTAGTGTGGCACTCAAGCTGCAGTGCACTATACAAGCCATCCGCTGCTTTACTAACCGTCTACCATCAGAATGTAATTGAGTCATTACTCATAATTACCAATTCTTCTCTGCACCTCCGTAATGGCGGCGCCTGCGGTCGCTCGGGGCTTTGAGTCCCTTTAGACCCGCCAGACTGCATGCTGGGCCGCAGAACAGAACCAGCGAGGAGCCGGCGTCCCGCTCGGGGGTCGCTTTAACAAAGCGGACGCTCTCTGACACGCGGGCTTGAACTGTGGTCCGCTCAGCGTTTGACCACAGGGTCATCCTGCATCAGGCCTGTAATAGCTGAATGCTCTTCCATCTTCCTAATGGGTTTCCAAGATGGCTTGTCAGTACTACAGTTAAAAAAAAAAATACACAGATCACGAACATGCACATACAAGGTCTCTTGCATACGCACTTACATCACTATATTGTACACACACACACACACACACACACACACACACAAACAAAGACACACACTCCTCTCCCATGAGACATGCACCATCTCTCCTAACAGCTGAATCTAATGTTTCCTCCTGATCTCCTTCCTCCTAACAGTTTTTCTTTTTTATATCTTAGTGGGTGGCTTACACTCAGGAATAAAAATGGGAATAAATTAAAAAGAAAATAGTTTTTTTTTTCATTTGAAATGAAAGTTAACATCCCTGGATAGACTGGCGACTTATCCAGGGTGTACCCTGCCTTCGCCCAATGACAGCTGGGATCGGCTCCAGCGCCCCGCGACCCTAAAGAGGATAAGCGGTTCAGATAATGGATGGATGGATGGATGAAAGTTAACATGCTGGGTTACATGTTAAGAACCTTTCACGCCTCCAGAGATCCATGAAACCCCTTGAAAAGGCACTTCGTCCCTTTGTAATGTCCCTCTATGTTTCACTGCTTTGGCAAATGCAGATTATCTTTATTAATTTGCAGAAGTGGAGAACTTCGGTCTCTCCGTTACCCGTAAGTTAACCCTCGCTGTCGTCTTTATAAATCAGCCTCTTAGCCTCCCTCGTTAGCTCCCTTCTGTTAGGTCTATTTCTATCTCTCTCCCTCTCTCTCTCTCTCTATTCCTATTCCTTCTCTCCTTTCTTATCTCGGTAAGTTTTCCTCTGCAGTATAGCCCCCGTGTACCCCTGGGAAGTATCATCACCATGCTCACATGTGTGTATATGTGTGTGTGTGTGTGTGTGTGTGTGTGTGTGTGTGACACAGAGGGAGAGCGGGAGACACTTTGTTCTTAACGTCTTGGGTCCAAGAGTGCTAACAGGAATAAAATACTCAGAAGTGGGCACTTGCGTGTGCAACATTTTCCGGTGTGTGTGAATGTGTGTGTTTTTGTGCTTGCACGTGTGTGTGAAGGGGGTAAAAGGATGTTCATGCTCACAGTGGAATCTGCCTGCCATCAGCCTAATTTTCCTCTTCACTTTGGGCTATAAACAACTGCACAACACAGACTGTGTCTTTACACACGCGGGCGTGTGTGTGTGTGTGTGTGTGTGTGTGTGTGTGTGTGTGTGTGTGTGTGTGTATGGCATAATAACTGTATCCTTCTAGCCAGTCAGTCTCCCAACTAATTGTGTAGCCTGCGTTGTCCTGCAAAGCTGCACAACGTCGGCTACACAATTAGGCCGAGTGCTGCAAATTAAATCCATTTGCAGAGAAGAAAAGTTTCCCTTCAGTTTTTCTGTTCGGGACACTGATTGGACACAACACATTTTGACTTTGTAAATGAACAGGAAAACACATTTGATGAAATGTGATAAGGATAATGAAACAATACATCCTCGCTCCTGCTGTTAACCAGTAACTCCTTTCTTTAATGGAAAGTAAATCAAATCTAGCAGCAGAGGTTTTCAATCCCAGGCTCCCACACTCAGAGCCCTGCTGCTTTCCCTCTAACCGGGGAGTGATTTGCACCCGGGACGCCAACTGAATGCAATCAGCTGGCAGGTAGGACAGAAACTTTGCAGTGTTTGAGTGCTGAGGACCTGCTGGATGACGTGCATAACACAGAGGGATGAGAGAGGCATCCTTTTATATAGTCTCTACCCTGAAGGATGGGGTTCCCATGCAGGGTTAGGGTCGACAGTTCCCTTCAGGATCTTTGAGTCTGATTGAATTGGGTTTCCATAAAAATGAGGCAGAACACAGAAGGACTTTGGGGTCTCTTATCATCACATGTGGGCTTCCTCACCCTCATCTTGTGGGATTTCATAAAATGAGTTGGGTCATGCATGCAGTATTCCGTCACCCAAATACTTCCCCTTTGGGTCCCCTATTGTTTCTGACACACGCACACGCGCACACACGCACGCCTACCTTCCAGTGTCACCTCTCTCCCGGCCCGTTTCAGCGCCTGCACCGCCTCGTCGTGGGTCGCGTCCCGCAGGTTCACGCTGTTCACGGACAGGATGGCGTCCCCGACGTACAGAGCCTGCGTCTGGTCCGCCGCGAGCCCCTTGAATATCTTACTGATGAGGATGGGCATTTTATTCTCCTTGCCACCTTTGATGCTGATCCCAAGTCCTCCGACCTCCTGCTTGCTCACCTTAACGCACCGCTTTCTGTTGGCGATCGCCTCCGGCACTCGCTCCGGGAGGTCCGTGAACGCAGTGCGCGCGGTTTGGGGGCCGTTGTTGGAGTTGGCGTTATTGTTATCCAGGTAGGATCCGTTGGTAACGCCGTTGGAGTTGACGCTGTCGGTCACGCTGTCGGTCACGTAGCCCTCCTCGCAGCTTAACGTGAGCGCTTCCTCGTTCAAGTTGACCAAAACTTTGTGCCAGCGCTCCCGCACCAAAACCTCAAGAAATCCACTTTTTGGTACTCCGCAGGCACCTGAAACTCCCGTCGGTATTACCACCGCCATCTTTGGAGCATTTCTTTACAAAAAAAAGACGCGTGACTTAGTTCCCAGCTCGGGCTCACACATCCACTTCCACGCGCAGTCAGGCTGGACTTTGCCCCCCTCTGAAGTTTTCAGCGGGACTTGTCGAGCGTCCCGACCAACCAGCCCGAGCCCTTTCGGCGCAAGCTGCTCCGCGCTCCGCCCGCCAGCCCGAGATCCTCTCCGCGGGGTGGAGTTTGCTCCCCCCGCCGTCAGCCGATCCCACCTCCAGATCCGGCACGCACAAATATGTCTTCATGGTTTCCCCTGAACGTGGGAGACGTGACCGTTTATGCAGAGGCTAAACAATACATCTACAAATCCATGAATGTATCCATAACTCGTATCAGATCGATAATAATAATAATAATAACCGAATTCTATACCATTATGTTGAAATATATAGATGTTTACCGATCTTAAAAGGAAATTAACGTATATTATGGGGTAAAGCCATAATCTGTTTAGGTCACGTGGATCTGACACAATTACTTTATATGGCAGCTACTTTAAAGCACGTCGTTAAACAAATGGATATTTCTCAAATATGACTTTAACTGTGTTTGCACTCTTCAAATTCCCAGTGGGACCCACTCCGCCGTCACGCCTGCACGCTGCAGACAGGGACACCGGTTACGCGCGTGCAGGAATGCGCCTGTTTAGAGGGTTCAAAGAGAAAGAGCTCGTTTTGTCAGGCAGCTGTGACAGCTCTGCAAAGACCCCATCTCTTTTATTGTAATTATTATTATTATTATTATTATTATTATTATTATTATTATTATGCATTGCAAACCCGTGCGAGTTCAGATCAGTAAACTCAAACCGTGAGGGTGCAACTATCATCACTGCAAAGCCTGGAACCGCTGTGTGATGGGTTCGAGTCCCGTAAAAGACTGACAGGGAGGCAAAAGCCGTGCTGCAGCTTCAGTCAGCCACATGATGATATCAGGATAAAAAACAACAACGAAGCTGCTGCTGTGAGGCACTTCAAATAGCACGTAGTGTGCATACAAGTCACATCTGTTGAGTTATAACAAAACGTAGATCTATAAATATGCATTTTCTTTTCAAAGCCGTTCCTCTTAAACTTGTCATCGTGCTTTCAGTATCAAACGGCCTCACGCGGAGCTGTTAGCGATGTTGCCACGACACCTACTGGTGACTCTGAATGGATGTCGGTGAGGGTTAACAGTCCTGGCCTGACAGGAAAAAACAAGAAGATACGTCATTTATACGAGGTGCAATCAAAACTACCTACAGATTAAAATATCTTCATCGATGATTATTCTATTTTATATTATTCTAGAAAAGCAACAGTAACCCATCTTGTATCTTGACATTAAAGAAGCACCAACACAAACTGAACATCCTTACTTCATTCCCAACACATTTTGTGATTTTTTATTTTTATTTTTGTGATGTTAAAATTAAAGCGTACATGCCAAGCTTCTTATCAAGAAGCATAATCCCCTCTTTTATATGAGAAGCCTGCATGGAGTACAACATGGGGGCATGAGAAACCCATATATGTATGTAGTGTTTGCCCTTTGAGCTTACCCATACTGTTTATAATTGATTTTATGTAAATGTATGGCCATAGGCTATTTGCTCTTAGTTTATTGTAATTCATTTAAATAAAAAAGGTGTAAAACAACAGCTGGAACCTTCTATTTTAGAACATACGTGTAAACTATGAGACATAAGGACATTATATCATGATTTAATGTTATGTATTTCAGTGTGTCATAATGAATCTCATTGTGTAATCACAGGAACATAAAGGCATGCTGTGAAGGAGCACACACTTCCTCACTTGCCCGCCTTCTAAACTACAATGCATCATTACTACTGAGCACCAAAGAGGGGATTTATTTTGAGAAAGACACAAAACAGAAATACTAACAATTCTTTGGCTTAATGAGGTGTAGGAGCTACAATTGATTTCTGCTTTTATATGCAAATGAGCTATCAGATGAAATGTACATTCTTTGTTGTGGTAATGACCTTAAAAACCAACAAACAAACGCACTCTTATTAAAGGTGATGGTATTTAAAGGTTGTTAATGAACCTTTTTTTAACCCTCATTCAGCCTACACACTGTGTTTTTCAATGCAACAGGGAGCAGCTGCAGAGTGTTACGCACACACAGGCACACACTCCAACATGCTGTTAAGAGAGCGCAGTCTTTTGCTCAAGGGCACTGCAACCACTTTAGGAAATGTCAGTTTTCAGAGATAAGCCTGGAGAAATAGTCCTCGCCCATATTCTGCACCGCCATATTATGTGCTCTTTCAGTATTTCAAGGTACGTTGTAGAGTCTTAGTAAGTAATGTTACTAGAACCAAAATGCATTATGGGTATCCTTAAGGTCTAAAAAACACATTGAGTGCATTTCCTCCATAAGGATCATTTGCAAAGCTGATTATTTTTGCATGGTGAACAACCCATGTTCACTTGCACTTTCTAATCTTTGTTGGTGCACGGCTACGCGTCTTTGTGCGCCGCCCCAACTGTCAGTCAGCGGGATAGACACGAAGAAATTTGTGAGGCCGATTGCCAAGATATGTATTGATAGGAAGCGTTGGTGAAGCACAGCTGAATTAAAAATACTGGAGGGGATGACTGAATGGGGTTGAATGTGACAGATGTGTTGCAATGTAACACATCTGTATGTGTGCAATGCATGCAGGGCTGCTCCATGGCGTACATGCTGCAGTTATGTGAGAGAAAGTAGTTGATGAATCCAAAGGTGTCCTCAATAAGCAAACTAGACTGCAGATCTTTTTTTAGAGCAAGTATGTAGCAGGCTATGGAGTTATTTGAATGTCAGAATGAAAGCATCAGCCTATAGACTATAAGAACAATGTAGATCACCTCCCTTAGTTGAGACATCTTCCCTACCTGTCCATGAATTTAACTTTTTCCACTTCCTCCTTCTTCCTCCTATCCAATCCCCCATCTTTCCCTTAATCCTTCTCCCTCATTTTCCCAACTTCCCAGTTGCTAATTTCTAATTTTTCCCTTTATTTTTGACTTCCATGTTTAAATTCAACTAATATATATAATTCAAGTAATTATGTAATGGCTCATTGGCAGGCAGATAATGTGAAAATTAGATTTACATTGTCAAAGTCAGCACAGTCTAAACTGGCAGGTAAATACAGGAACTGTCAAACTGTGTCAAACTGGGCCACTTAAGGCAGAACGCACAATAGACGGCAGGGTCAGTGGGGAGCTGATGAGGGGATTGGGATCAGGTGTGCAGACAGGTGTGGAGGTCACATGAGACAACGGGGACCCCTACAGGACAGAGAGAGAACAACAGGGGCTGACAGCATGAAAATAAACATGCAAAGATGCTTTTGCTGTGCCATGTCCGTGATATATCTGCCTACATAATGCTGAGTTTAAAACAAAAGATAATGTCATAATCTTAATTTATGCAAAGTTAGAAAGGCACATTATTTCATATTCAATGTCAGTATAAATACAGAAATGAACAAATACATTTTAGTAAAAATGTACCTGAGGTTCCTACAATATGTTTTTCATGTATTAAATTTGAGTTTAACAGAACTTCATGGTTTGACTGGTTTGGCAGCCTCTTCCAAAATAAAACTATCCATTCAAACTAACCAATCCAATGAAAATGTATTTAAACCAAAGTGTTGTACAATCAAATATAGCAAAAACAACACAGTAAAACAACATAATAGTGATATAAAATGAACATACACGTCTTACAGACACGGATCATGCAACGACAGGAGATTCGTTTTTATTTTGCATACTGCAAAAAAATAAAAATAATAATGCATTGCCTCACAGAAACTAATCAGATGTCTTGATGAAGAAATCATATTTGTGGAGTGATCATCTCATTTCTCTGCTTTCAGGTTCACCTTCAAGAGCAGAGACTTCCACACTAGCTGACTTGATTCTGAGACCGATGTTATTTTAATCGTTTGCGTTGAGCTCGTTGTGGTTTGACCCGGTGCTGTTTTAGTTGAGTGCATCTGTAATTACTCTCTGACACATAAAAGTGACACATTCTTCTAATTATTATTAGCTTCATTCGCAGAAAACGTAATTAAAAAAATTAACATATGAACATCAAGTTCAGATTCAATTCGATGACCCAAGGAGTTAAAAATAGAGAACAGATGGGTGGAGTTATGAGTCAGGGAAGGAGGAGCACTATTGCTTTATTTGTAGAGAAATGAAACTAGGAAACACAGTTCAGCTCGTTTGCATACACAGATCGACAGCAGAGCAGATCCTTCAAAAAGGTGAAGTTCGACTCCCTTGTTATTACTTGATCATATTCTGATATTGTAGAGTATTCATAGCTGTTACAAACTTTGCACAAGTGGCTCATACTAGTTGCACTTTAGATTAAAAAAATGGATTTAAAACCTCTCCTCTAGATATGGCCACGGCCTGCAGCTTCCTGTCTGAAGACCACTTCCTGTGCTCGATCTGTCTGGATGTCTTCACCGAGCCTGTTTCGATTCCATGTGGACACAACTTCTGCAACGCCTGTATCAACAGGCACTGGGAGGACAAGGAGCCGTGTAAGTGTCCGCTGTGCAACGAGAAGTTCAACAAAGGGCTCAAGCTTCGTGTCAACACGGGATTCAGGGAGGTTGTGGAGAATTTTAAGGAACACCATGCCACTGCTGTCAGTAATACCCTGGCCAAACCAGGACAGGTGCCATGTGACTGCTGCCTCGGGAACAAGTTCAAAGCCTCTAAAACCTGTTTGGTGTGCTTGACGTCTTATTGTGAGACACACCTAGAGCCTCATCTGAGAGTTGCGGCCTTAAAAAGACACAAACTGACAAATCCTGTGCATAACCTGGAGGACCAAATATGCAAGAAGCACAACAGGATGCTTGAGCTCTTCTGCAGGAACGACCAGACGTGTGTTTGCGTCCTGTGTACAGAACACAGCTCTCACGATACAATCCCTTTAGAGGAAGCCGTTGTAGACAAGAGGACTCAGATGGGGAAGAAAGGGGCACAAGTCCAGGAGAGTAAACAGAGGCGTGGGAAGAAGGCCCACAATACAAAAAAGGCAGTGCAGACCAAGAGGAAAGGCAAAGATGAAGCAATGTCAAGCTGTGTCGTGTCCAAGCAAATGCAAGATCCTCACAGGTGGTGGATTCCAGACCAAATCAATAGATTTAACAATGTTCCAGTGCGAAACAGGGACCTTTCTAAAGGGAGATACTACCAGGAGGTTTTGGCTGAAGAAAGCACCAGCGAGTTAGGAGTATTCAGAGATGCAATAGTTGGACTGAGGACATTCATACCTCACCCGAGTAATAGAAACTGGGTCATAAGAGTAGGAGCTGTTCCCGACTACAGGGCTCGACGCACCTTCCCCATCCATCTCTTCTTGGTGAAGAAACATGCGAGAGTCCTGGTGTTCGTAGACTATGACGACGGATCGGTGTCCGTCTTTGACGCCGACACCGCAAAGCCGGCCGTCACTTTTACCGGCTGCAATTTCAAGGAGATGGTTTACTTATTCTACAGCCCGGAGGACAGCTGGGCCGACAGGCTGCAAGAGAAGGCCCAAGCGATAAAAGCATGGTTTCAACTTCAAGGTACCATCTTTCAATGTATTGTCTTTTTCTTTGTAGCCGTTGTTGTTAATTGTATTGTAGAAAACATGAGATGAAATTAAATACAAACTCTCCTCCTCCCTCCACTCAACTGACACTTCATCAACTAAATAATACATGTTCATGTACAGTAAGTCTGTAAATCCTAGTACATATTAACTTTGTATGCTTTTGTGTTGAAATATCAATAAATTAATTTACATAAAGCTTACATCTGAAAGATGTTGGTAAAGTCCTTTCTGATATGAATCAACCACTGTGAGTGTGAGTGTGTATGATCACCAGTGATGACGGTGACAGGCTGTATTCACATTCACCACCAGGGGGAGCAATCTACTTTCACTTTATACGAACAGAGGCCCACAATCCCCATTTCATTATGATTGAGATGACAAAAGAAATGTTAAATATTTATTAGATTGGTCTGTCGTGTACGTGTTTCAATGCTTGTCAATTAGTAACAAATCTAAACTGAAATTAAGGGATTACACTGAAACAAGTTCTCATGTGAATGGAAATGACCTTTATTACGTTGGTTGTATTTTTACATTACATTTCTTTTCTAAAGTTTATGAATTTTTCCCGTTTGACAGACATGGTTTATCAGTCAAACAAAACATCAAACAGCCGGCAAACACAGACAGGCTGTGAAGTTAGTCATGAATTAACGACCAAACAGTCAGCAGCACTGACTCAAGACAGGCCGAGGGAAAATATGAGCAACCCTGGAATGTGAATAAGCTAAAATGGATTTAAGGGTTTTTATTCAAATCAAAACATACTGAAATCAGCTGGTCAAATTCCTTCTGTGTTTGTCTTTTGTGGCCAAGTTATTGCTTGAACACAGAATGTGATAAACCTGTTGGTACTGGTTCTGAGTTTCAAGGGTGACACACGCCACACCCTGGCATAAAGAAACCGAAAGAAAACAAAAAGTCTGTCTTTTTATGTTTTCACTGTTTAGCTTGCTCTCTACTCTTAACACACTGCATGGATAGAGAGTGCAACACCAGGATACGGTCGAAGCCTTCGATCCACAAACATAAGCAACATGTGACATTACTGCACAGCGCTGGGCAGCAGACACCAGAACACACTGCAGCTGCAGCCAGATGTGTCCACCGCGGGGTCGGCCCCCCTGCTGACTGTAAAGTTTCCAATGAGGAGCTATTTTAGGAAGCAGCAGCAGCCCCACGGGGGATAGCAAGGTTTTCCACCGTGACCCTCCAGGTTGGGTTCAGGGAGAAAGGTCCAAAGGTCACCACGCACCGTCAGTGGGGCTCGGGGGGGGTTTGATAACTTTGCCATGTGATGACGAAGAGGTAAGAGTGAACCTTTACATTAGACAAGGGATTATGGTTTATATGTGAGGAGAGAAATCACTACTTGATTCTTTGATGTTCTTTTATATTGTTTAGCTTTTATTAGGTTGATTTATTGTCATTATGCAACAGAGGGTTGCACAACTAAGTTGAGTTGTAGCCCCTTGACAACATCATAAAAACATAACAATAGAGATAGTTATTATTAGGTAACACTTATGTACATTAGGTAACACTTATGTACATTTTTAAACATAAATAGTAATAACAATAAGGTGTTATTTAGGGCAATGATCAGCCTCAAACAACATGAGAAGCCAGATGTGGTAGAAATCACATTTTTTACGATTTAACATTCACTTCCTTATTTGTTCTTTATCAGATCCATATGTGTTTCTCTATTATCCTCAGTTTAAATTCTTAGGCAATTCCTTCTTGAATTCCCTTCGTCTAATTCAGCCCAAAGTCATCATCTATTTTATCATCCCAATGATTTCACCTGAGAAAATAATGTGTATTGTACCCCCCCGAAAGATGGTCTGCACTTTGACTGATGATTTCCAATGTGTTTTATTAATTCAGAAACCAATGTAAAGCTTGTGCCTCTTCGGGGGAGTGCTAAAAATACCGTTTATTTATCCCCAAAATAACGGCTATACCGTAACTTTCTATTTACACTGCGCACTATGCGACTTCCGTTTTAACTTCGTTTTCCGCCATCAAAATAAAAGCATATAATTTCAAAACAGGAAACCAGATATGCAACAGAAAACAACAAACTTGATTGATGAACAGCCCTTAACATCAGAGCACAAATTGAGTTACTTACAGAATGATTTCAGTGTTTAATGTAATAAAGAAATTCAAACGTTGATACAAAAAAATACACATTTATTTCCGTATGTTCCAAATACAGCAACAAGCAGTGTGAAGTATAATTCAAGTAGTAAGCAAAACAATACCATCCAAATATATACAATTCATGTTTCCATAAAGCTGTGTATTTCATACACAATCAGTCCAACAAGATATACTGCAAGTATTTACAAAACTTTTGTCATAAAAAAAAAAAATACAATTTAATTTATTGTAGGGAACATCGACATTATACAACAGGGGTCAGATTTCATGCAGATGTTACAAATGGCACTAAGTCACTACAGTGACCTCTTTTTGGACCAGGTCAGAGCACACAGTCCAGTTATTTAAAAAATGCATCCCATAGTTGAAAGATTTCCATGGCAGTGCCACTAAAAGGTAACAACCCACCCGAAGGTCCTTCTTTTTTTTAGATTTAGGTGTTAAAGTGTCACAGTACAGCAGGTGTTTTAATGCATTCTGGAGCTACTTTCTCCTTTTATATTACCAAAAATGACCAAAACACACTGGTTTCATGCTCTTTGTCAAAAAAAAATATATAAATATAAAACTATAATATTTTCCTGATCAGCCAACTCGACTGTCAATCAAACTATGTGGTTGGAAGCAACCATGACACTACCCTGTAACTTTACACCTTCATATTTGACCCCTTAATAAGAGGTTGTTTTAAGGTGGGAGCACCTTCACAGACATCCGTCGATCTGAAGTCTGTTTTGAATGGTTGGAAGTCTACTCCACCTGATATGTCGCAAGTTTCAAGTGCTTTTATTCTACTAAACAGTAGAAGATGACACTTATTTGTCTACAGGATTTTATGACTACAAGTAGGATTCTGACCATAATAAGCATATCTAAACACATCTAATCACAGACTTGTTTTAATCTAACATTTAGAGTTAATGCAACTCATGTTTTAAAATGAACATAAACCCGTTCCCCCCTTTAAGAGTGATTCTATGACCTATAACCGCTGTATCCCATGTCCGATGGCTGCCACACGGCGTTGTCTCGGGGGCAGTGGCTGTGACAGGCGCAGGTCAGGATCACCATCACCGGCCTCCGGGTGGTTTTACCTTTGCCGCACTGGAACTCCACCAGGGCGGTCTTGGTCCTGTGGGGGGTACAGCAGCGGCCGTTGGTGCAGGTGCCGCAGTAGCGAGGCTTGTAGACCTGGACGCTGGTGCAGTTCTTATAGGAGAGGTGGACGTCTGCCTCGCTCCTCAACATCCTCTGGCACTTACCGCCTCTCTGCAGGGAGAAAAAGAGCCAGTCACCGAATGCACATGTGATTTTTTATGTATGCACGCTCATGCTCCTACATAAAGAATATTGCATCCAAGTTTTTATCAAAAAGTACCTTCTGTGCCAGTGGTGTGAGCTGCTTCTGTTCCTGCAGGCTGTCACAGGGCCGGATGGTACACAGTCGGCTCTGCTTCACCATCTCGCACCGCCGGTTCTTATTGCTGACCCTGGTGGACACCCCCATGCCGCAGGTTTGAGAGCATGCGCCCCACTCTGTGGTCTGCTCAATGCAGTTGAGGCTGGGGTCCCAGCCGTCGAAGCTGACTGTTTCCTCCTGACGATAGGCTGAGGGAACACAGGCGGACAGTGGGTTAGAGATGGAAAACATCAAGTCATCTGGCACAAAAAGTAGACAATCAATGTTGAAAAAGGCGACATGATGCTTGATTGGACTCAACTAACTGCAGAGATGCATCACATTTCTGTTTCACGTTCAAGACTGAAGTCATGATACTGTTTCTCTCTGTTTCCACCTCCTTTCTCAGCTCTCACTCTATTTTCCTCTTCCCTTCCTTCCTTGGTTGCTGCTCCCTGACCCCGATCAAGTCAGAGACGTGTGCATAACCTTTGAACTCTGTCTCACACTGCAGTGACACTGACGTCAAAGAGCAACGGTGGATTGCATGTCTATCCGTATACTTATGGTCCATCTCGCCCCGTGTCACCCTCCAGTCTACTCACCCGCCATGGCGAAGCCGCCCAGTGCACTGGCCTCAGCCTGGGGCTCACACACCCACTTCTTGCAGCACTCTCCGGGCACCTGGACCCGGCGGGGCATGGGGCAGTCCGGTCCGGGCAGCATCACGTCCTCGTTGCAGCGCGGCACGCAGGCGATCTGCCCGTCGCGGCACATACACTGGTACTTACAGCTGGGGAAGAAGGTCTGGCCATTCTGATAGACTGAGCCGTCCAGAACACACACATCTCCTCCATGAACTGGAGGAAAAATATGGAAAATATTGTGTCTTTTAATTGGGGCTTTTAGTTATTATAAATTATTTACAAATGAAACCATCTCTTGCTCACAAGAAGTATAACTGATGCCGGTTTGTTGGACCTCCTGCACACAGTGTTTGGGGATGCCCACTCACCGGCACAGACACCGGTCCTCCTGTGGACCTCCACGGTGTATTCACACTGCAGCCCTCTCCGGGAGTCACAGGGGTTCATTTCAGAGCAGACCTGGCCTTTCTGCCGGGCACACACCAGGCAGCAGACGCAGTCGTCCAGGATCAAAGGCACCCCTGGGAGACACATGGGGGGCTCCTTAGGGCACTGGCATCTCCGGGGGCACACCTGGGACCAGACTGTCGTAAACACCTGGGTGGGAGACAAAATGAATTGGTGTTTTAGATACTGTGGAAAAGCTTGATCTATAATGCAACATAATTGACAAGCATAGGTCTTGTGATTAAATATGACATATGTTTTAAACAAAAGTTATGTTTTAGGATACAAACGTTGTGAAAAAGGGTTATTACTTTTACATATCTTGTGAAAAAGAGGACATTCACAGAATAGAAAATAATGACTTAAGAAAGCTTACGTGAAAAGTGGCTCACTAAATCATCAGTTTAGGTAAATTAAGACTACAAAATAAAATACACATTTTTAAATAAAATATTGCCTTTATCTTAAACCCCTCCATAGAGTATCTGGTGTCCGGTTGCAATGCCTACCTGAGCTGCAAAGAAGATGAAAAGAGCTCTCTGTGACAGATTGGTCATCTTCCTGTTGAATGAAGCAGAATCCAAAATATCTGCAGTCTAGAGAGGGTTTAACTGTCTTTATTGGAGTCTTTTGGTCCGGGGTTGAACGTCCGTCCTCTCCGGCTGTGGAGTTGCAGAAGGTTGTGATCTCTTTGGCTCCGGAGAGGAGCACCTTATATAGCGGAGCTGTCCTGCTGGCACCATGACGACAAACAGGAAGGAATGTCGGCGAGCTCGCCCAGAGTGTTGGAGGAAGACGAGAGTCCCGTTTTATTGTGAGATCCTGTCAAAGAGGATACCGTTTTATGTATACACGGCATTTAATTTATAACTTCATCTTCCTGTTGTCATATATGGCATGGGGTGACAGTGGGGGGTGACCCTTTGACCTCTCTCGCCGAACCCAACCTGGGAGGTCACAGTGGAAAACCCTCTTATTCCTTGTAGGATTGTTACTGCTTCCTAGAATAGACGCACAGTGGAAACTTCGGTTCATCCGGAGCTGGGATGAGTGGGAGGACTGACACTGTGGTCGACACATCTGGCCCGAGACGTGTTATGGTTTCTTCCAGGCGGAGGCACTGGGATGGATTTGGGGGTGAAGCTGACTGGATTCCTGAACAGAAGGGGGGCAGAAACTTAATGGGTATGTAGGGTTGGGGTGTATGAGAGTGTATCCATGTTTTCATGTTTGTTACACAACATTATATATAAGGCATTGTGTAATTTCTCCCTTTATTTGGCAAGAGATTGTAAGCAAAACTTCATGACATATTTCTGGCAGAGTCTCCTAAAAGCCATATGGTCTCAATTTGGCGCCCTCCAATGGTAGTGTTGAAAAACAACACAAACTGTAGGAGTGATAATATATTTTATTTTTTCTGTCATACTATCAGAATCATACAAAGGCCACAAACATAAAACAATACAAGCATTGGCTTGAGGTGAGAGTTACACATACTGATGCTTTTATTTTGACGGGGCAGATATTTACAAGAGGGACAACAGCAAAGATGGAGGACAGAAAGGAGAAAGAAAATGTTGGAAAAAGAACAGACTGAAACGGACACATGGCCTTAACTGCTAGCATACACTGTATGCATATTAATATTTCAAGATATTCAAGGGTGTGTGTGTGTGTGTGTGTGTGTAAATCAAATTAATACAGCATGGAATTCCTTTTTGAGAGGATAGATAGTTATAAACTAATTTGTTGCAGAAGTTTAACATTTTCTTTCTTTATACTTGACATGCACCATATGGTTACACCCAATACAACCATTTTATTTATTGCACTATTTGTTCTCTGTTGCCATAGTATTATCTTGTTCTCAGCAAAGTCAAATATTTAAAATATGTGACCAAGAAATGAACAACGACCACATTTGGCCGGCTGTTTGGAGAACATTCATTTGCGGGTTCCTCCCGAATTCCTTCATCAATAAAAGATACTCGATCCGGACTTTCCGGACTCCGTGACCCAGTTAGTTAAATACATAAAACAGAAAGAAATTGAGGTTCAGATCTGCTTTCTGAAGGACTTGTGATTCCAGAGGTTTGCTCGGCCAAAGTCTTGATTCAGTGCTGTTCAGATTGTTTGACCGAAGAAGATGAAGACAATTCTGCCTCTATTTGGCTGCTGAAAACATACATGAGGAAAAGGGGCTGAACCACAGACACTACAGCTACCCACCATAGACTCAGGATTATGGATCCGTCAATTCAGGCTTTCACGCCCATACATTTTTCATTTAAAAATCAGTTTGATTGTAATCGCTGAAAAATATAAATTTCTGTCTCTTTTGAGCATCCAATAGAAGTCCATTTCCGGTAGTAAAAGAAAAAAAAATAACGAGATAAAAATAATAGAGATATAAAGAAAATTATTAAATTATTTAAGCTTTTTTTTTCACCAGATAAAAAAAGGCAGCTCACCGAAGCCCGTGCTTTCTATCTCATAATTTTGACTTTCTTTCTCATAATTTCGTCTTTCTATCTCATAATTTTGACTTTCTATCTCATAATTTCGACTTTCTATCTCATAATTTCGACTTTCTATCTCACAATTTTGACTTTCTATTTCATAATTTTGACTTTCTATCTCATAATTTGTTTCTTTTACTGGCTTTCATAGGACATTCTCCTTTGGCATCTCAGGCTCCCAGGCCAGGTCCCTTCTTTTCCCATTGTTTGCACCTTTCACTGCGTGACCACTCTGCACAGCGTGGTAAAGTGTGATATCTCCCAAGAATGAGGTGGGAAGCCTGCATACGCACATTCATGGTATCTGTGAAATATTTCCACTCTAGAGAGGAACATTATGGAAGAAAACAGACAGAGATGGAGGAACGAGAGGAAATCAGGCCGCTGGCCTCAAATGGAGAAAGATGGAGGAGGCGGAGGAGGAAGAATGGACGACCTGGCTCATGCTGCGTTGCTTCCTGCTGGCCTCTGTTTCCTTTGTCCAGAGGGGGTCTGTGGCAGGACCAGGGCTTGAGTCATTTTCACAGTAATCTTTTGTCCACCCCCCTAAACACCCCTCATCCTAGCATGGGAGGACGTGTTTAAGCTCCACTTTAAACTGAGGTTTGACGCAGTCTTTTCCAAAACAAAGTTAGGTCGCACAGTAAAAGCAGATCGTTGTTGGACTCCGCTGGAGGGCATCAAACCTGTGGCCAGGCGGTCGGGCCACCACTGAGAGCTCACCATGATTGACTCAGAGTTTACACTGATGGTGCAACGTCTTTCAATGTCCTCGCAACAAATCAAACAGTAACCCGATGTGGTCAGCAGCCTGTGTGGCGCAGGAGGTGGAGGACCTTCTTTGTCCCTTTGCTTAAGAAATCTTCTGCTCATAACTTCATGAGAGAAAACATATTGAGAAAACATCACGGGGTGAATGTTTTATTATGATCTGTTGACATTCATGAGCAGATCACAGTG
The DNA here is from genome assembly GCA_023566465.1 of Cottus gobio. Classification (NCBI taxonomy): domain Eukaryota; kingdom Metazoa; phylum Chordata; class Actinopteri; order Perciformes; family Cottidae; genus Cottus; species Cottus gobio. The sequence continues at coordinate 24,211,912 of CM042221.1, forward strand.
TTAAAAGCGTCTTTTGTTGCTTTGCTTTCTTTATAGTTTGGGACGCCACGTTCATAATGGGCCATTTCCTATTGAATCCGATGCAGTTGCATTAATATTCATTATTTTGGAGGAAAGTCGTTTTCTGTGAAGAGCTCCTGGAATATTAATCCATGAATGCATGCTTGCAGCTACAGTATCAGTTCAAGAACAGATGAATTCAGAGGAAGCAGAATATTCAGACAACAGAGATACATATTACAGATTATTAAGTTATCCTTTCCTTTATGATTAAAAAAGGCCGGTTTCTCTGCAGCCAGGCTAACCTCTCTGAGAGCTCATGAAAATTGGATGACTCTCATTTTATTACGAATTAAAACGTTGGCCTAATTTATCATACATTTGACATCCGAGCATCTGGGACGAGTCATAGTTGGAACCAAACAGTTATGAAGTTAGTTCAAATTTGGCAATGATGTAATTACAGACACAGATTGTTGTTTGTAATAATGTGTCTGACCATTGCACACACACCTCGGCTGAAAAGCTGCTTTTTCCTGCATGACATCATGTTTTTCTGCAGCGTCTAAAAATGATAAAACTGAACGACTCACTGAATAACTTTGTTTTATGTGTTTTTGTGGAGTACGCAGACTATTGCATTATTTTACGCGTGTTTTTTGGAGCGCCTTCATCCTCTTCATCCTCTTCCATGTGTACGCTGCAGAATGAATCACACAAACTAAATCAAATAGTCAACACAACAGGGTTGAGTGTATTTAAAGATGGCTCCTCCAAAGGGAACCCAGACAAATAGCGTGAAAAACTCCACACGGCCTAAACAGCATTTCCTTTTGTCAAAATATAGTTTTTTCTTATCGGATCATTTGACACAGTGCACCATTACTGGCGTACAGTCCATATGATATCGACTGAAAGGAATTTTAATGGCCGTTGCTCCATCCGTGTTGGTGGACATAAAAATGGAAATGTCAGGTTAATGGGATGTACGAGCAGTGAGCTAAAGCATTGCAGATGTTGCTGCAGGGATGCATGAGGCAGTTAGGAGGTCATGTGAGGCTCTGGTGGGGTTCAGAGAGAGTTCTGGTCTTTAATTCATCTCGTTACCTTTCTTCTCTCTCATGCACGTCATCGGTTTACATGACTTTCTCCACACACACACTAACGGATGACTTTGAGTGCTCTGCATATTTTCAATTAGCTCGCCAAGTGGCGGCTTCAGCAGCTTGGGAGGCCACCGCAAATCTCTCACTCTGGGTTTATTTGCTGCACGCCACCATACATGAGCTGAGACTCCGGGAGACGGAGGCAGATGTGTCCTACGGTGGGTGGCTGTGGATGGATGCAACATGTGTTTCACCGTATGGAAAAATCCCAGGATGCATTTCACCAGGATGTCAAAGGCGTTGTGTTCTGTCAGAGCATGCATGTCTAATAGCTGAAACCCTCGTGTGTAGAAGAACAAGCACAGAGTGGGAATTATTAGAGAATCACAGGAATCGACCGTGTTTCTTACATTGTACGTGATCACTGTAGGGTCGCATTATAATCTCTGTAAGGTTGTTATGATGTTGCTCATCTTGGTAAATCCAGAAATATCTAAAAGGACATAAATTATAAATATTTTAAACATTGCTCATGAACTAAAAAACATGAATACACTGTTCATCATAAAAGTTATATTTCATTCTGTCTGTCTATATATATAAAATTCAGTATTGTAGATTTTACTGTTTTCTACCGTTTATTATTTATATATACTTGTGTTTTGATTTTTTTACTATGTCTCTTGTGTGCACTTTACCCTGTTTGCTGCTGTAATCCTGAAATATCCCTGACTGTGGGACTAATAAAGGAATAGCTAATATAATATAATTGCAGATACACTGTATGGATATCCATGCAAGTGTCCGGAGGTCTTTTCAACAACGGCTTTCTGCTTGGTGCATTGTTGCTTTGGAGATGGGTCCCACAGGATAGTCATCATAAAGGCTCATGACACTGTCTGTGGACACATGAGTCAGATAGAAGGTGTTAGGCCACCTCGCTGCCTCTCAGCCTCTCAGCCTCTCAGCCTCTCAGCATCTCAGCCTCTCTGCCTCTCTGCCTCTCTGCCTCTCAGCCTCTTAGCATCTCAGCCTCTCTGCCTCTCAGCCTCTCTGCATCTCAGCCTCTCTGCCTCTCTGCCTCTCAGCCTCTCAGCCTCTCAGCCTCTCTGCCTCTCTGCCTCTCTGCCTCTCAGCCTCTCAGCCTCTCAGCATCTCTGCCTCTCAGCCTCTTAGCATCTCAGCCTCTCTGCCTCTCTGCCTCTCTGCCTCTCAGTCTCTCTGCCTCTCTGCCTCTCAGCCTCTCAGCCTCTGACAGGACACCCGGTTGGCCGCTCACAGTGTTTGTCACAGTTTGCAGCCATTGAGGGACGGAGATGTTTGTTTGAACTCCTCCTTGGTTGAACAAACTGAGCTCACGGCTGCCACTTTGGGGGGAGATCTCTTACAAAAACAAACACACATATTGAAATTCATGGCCACGCTTTCACAGGTATTATTTTTAGAGCTCCGAAAACAGAGCGAACCCAGGGAGGTCTGACTGGAGCGATGAAACACAAATATTTCATCCTGGAAGGCGGATCACATCTCAGCTTGAGTGTTGGACTTTTGGGCGTTAAGCTAATATTTAATATATATTAAGATTAGCAACGATCACTGAGTTTGACTTGGCCTGCTAATTGAGTCATACAAAATAATATGATTAATTTACGATTATTTAAAATGTGTTGCTAATTGCTTCATTCGAGTAAACATTATGCTTATTTGAATAACTTGCACAGCTTTCATAACCGATAAAACCTAGTGTTCAATCTTCCAGATGGTTTGAGTCTTCGGCTGCGTCACATTTTCACAAGTTTTGGGGAAGTGGCTGTTAATCTGCAGTGTATAACAACCACACGAGACACAGCAATCTGTAAAGAAAGTGACGCAAGTGAAGACACATTTTACGTTATTTACCCAACGCCACTCTAAATATAGATCCCTTTTACTCAGTTTGCACGCCGTAAAGTGTTGAAGCGATGTGACATACTGGGAGATACTGGGAGATACTGGGAGAAAGGAATCAGCACCCTGAGACCTCACTCGCTCCAGTTGTTGCTCCTCTCTTGGAGCAGACTGTTACATTTTTGACTATGCAAGATCATGCATTTTTTTAATTTAATGTAATATTTGCTGCTTCATCATTTTTTAAACATGCAGTATATGTTTCTGATAGTGTCTCCTATAATTTGTCAGCTATCCACTGACGACTGCCTCAATCAGTTTACAATCCACAGCGAGAAAAGATAATTTAATTAAAAAAAGAGAATAATAAAAGATCTCTTAAAGATGCAGTATAATTTTTTGGAAGATTGGCTGTAGACCCTCAAAACATCTCTGTCTATATCCTGTCTGTCATTTTCACTCGATTCAGTATAAAATATTATTGAAATTTCTTGCCCCAAATATATATTTTTGCTCTGACCTTCAGTCGTAAAGGTCGTTGAGGTGCTCGGCTGAGACCATGGCAACCAGTGACCCGGCAGATCCATACATTGTGCATTTTGTTTACAATTTAGCTTACAGGTCCCGTGAACTGCATTCAGCACCGGCATGTTGGGAATGGGAATGTTGGGTTTCACCTAGGAGTCGGACAGAAATGCAACCTTAAAGAAGGGCAGAGGGAGACTCAAGGGTTACAATTTACAACAGCTTTCTTATTTGTTGTTTACTTAGTGAGAACGCTCTGGAGCCAGAGGAGAAAAGAAAAAGGGACCCGGGGTCAGTGGTCTGTCCCTCTGAGGGAGCCTTCATACATTTTAACAACTTATTGTTGAGACATCACAGATGAGATATGCTCACATGCAGATGTTCTGTTTTAAGACCAGTGGAAACGTGGCTGTTGATACAAGACTGTCTTAGAGTTGGGAATCATTTAACTAATTATTATGAGGGACAGCACCATCTTCTGGGGATGAAAGTCAACTGGTCCACTCTGTAGAGGTGAAGACAGCCATGTTTTAGTTAAAACCTTCAACTTCCTGTTCATTCCAGAGTTTTTCTTTATTTAGTTCTGCTAGTGCAAGAAACCTAGCTTTAGATAGTTCTGCAGATATATATTTTTTTATCTTTCCACACGCATGGTTCAATGACTGCAATGCCTCAGTCTGACCACTAGATGGCATCATAAATCAATATGAACCTTCAATGATGCTTTGTAAGGGAGGGGTTTTGCTCTTGCTCGCTCCTTCTCATATTCATCATAACAGGAAACACAATTTACCTCTTTATGCTGCAAATGTTTTTCATGCTTATTACTTTTAATCAGGCCACAATGCAAACAAAGGCGATGTGGTGAGGTTAAACTGATGCACATACGTACGTTTAGTCCTTAACAAAAGGTTGTTCTGACCTTTGAGCTCCACCCTAATCTTGGCTGTAAAGCCCTAGATGAAGCACTTGTCATTGTGATGGCAATACAACACCACTTATTAAATCATTACTTAAGGATTTAGTCCCATCTAAACAGGTAACCTGTTTAGGAGCTCGGAGCAATGCAGGGTTAGGGCTGTGAGGCGGCGAGGCCACAGTTTAATAAGGACATCACTCCTGAATGGATGGAAACTATTGTGTAGGCCGGACAGTAAACAGGGAAACAAATGGATGAGGGAAATGTGTTTTGTACAAAAGGAGAAGTCTGACTTAAAGACCAGACTTCCTGTGTTTTAAGATATCAGCTCGGTAGGCTGAACAAAGTGAAACAACTGTGTCATTCATGTAAAGTGCATTTTTTTATATTTGGTCTAATCGAAAAACATGGTTTTTTTTTTCACTTTACCTAAAAGACAAAGCAATACTTTCAGTAAAAGTTATATTATCACTTTAGATCAGAGGTTTACATGTCACGTGACCAGCACGTGACCATATGAAGTCACATCTGCTTTAGTGTAAAGTAAAATCTTTGCTTTCATCTTATAAAAAAAATTGTTTTTTTCCAAATTTAAAAATGTAGTTGTACCAAAGTGAAATTTTTTTTCTTTATAATAAATAATTACTTTATATTTAATCTAATTGTCCGGTTTCAACCAAATTAAATTAATAATTTGAGAAAAAATAATAAATTCACTTGTAACAAATTAGAGTAATGTTTTTATATTAGTCCAAAGTATCATTTCTTTCAGTGTAGGCTGACAATGAGGAAAAAATAACAACGGACACAAGGAAATTCAAGTTGCAGCTTCATTCAACAGGAAATATAAAAGAAAGCATCCCATCCCGTCTTGAATCCACTTTTTGATACATAAATAAGTATTATTTTTCAATTAGAATGTAAATCCATTATTGATTACGCCTCCATTAGAGTGCTCTACTCTGATAATTGATCAGATATTGACCAATCCAAATTCCCTGCGACTGCCCCACAATAACCGCTACACTTGCCGTGAGAGATAAGCTTTCAGCCCGGATGGGAAACTGTGTGTTTTGCAGCAGCTGTGTAGCAGCTGCTCTGCCCACACAAACACACACAACCATAAGCCCTTCACTACAAAGTACAATACACACACGCAAAACACTTACACCCGTGTATCCACTGTTCATAAACACACTAAAGTCTCCTCTTGTGTGTCTTTGTTTAACGAGCACACACACACACATGGTGGCATCAGCTCACACACACAGCTCGGTGGGGACAGCCAGGCGGTCGGAGGCAGAGTGAAGCTTTTAGGTCCGCACCATTAGCTCCCTTTTACTGGCCCGAATGGTTTCCATCTATTTAACCAGTGTTCAACGTCTGGCTTGGGCTCAACAAACACAGACTCGCCCCGTCAGCTCGATGCATCTCACGGGGGAAGTGTTGCACGACCTGCCTTACAGTTACCTGCTGCATGAAGCAGGTTAACCTCTACATCCCAACAGGTAAACACAGGTAAACACCTGTTGGGTTAACTGATGCCTTGATGCCATCAAGGTTACACATGAGGAACGTGTCGTTCTTCACGAGATGTTAAAGTTACGTTCTTTTGGATTCATATTTTGTCATTTCCAGCGAGCAAAGTCGTATTGTATGATGTATTGTATTGAATTGTATTGTGCTATACGGCCCCTTTACACAAAGAATACTTCACACTGCTGGTGACTCATCATGCCTTGTGGTATTTTCAGCATAAATGTGTTAATTAATGATTCATTGCATGAAGAGTTTAGTTTAGTTTTGGTTTATTCTGTTCTGCATTTCTGCCTCATGATAATACAACAGCTTGTTAATACACTTAGCCAAGGCTTATTTTACAGATTTTGTAATAATATT